>WNWU01000070.1:1867699-1888203 GCA_012654045.1 Ptyas mucosa
CACAGGAGAAAAACCCTACAAATGCCTGGAGTGTGGAAAGAGCTTTATTGAGCGTAGTAGCCTCCGTCGACACCAAACAGTCCACACAGGAGAAAAACCACATAAATGCCTCGAATGTGGAAAGTGTTTCAGTCGGAGAGGACACCTTAACAGACATCAAAGAATCCACTCATGGGAGAAACCATTTAAATGTCTGGAGTGTGGAAAGAGCTTCGGTCAGAGAGGAAAACTTTCACTCCATCAAAAAATCCATTCCGGAGAAAAACCACATAAATGCCTGGAGTGTGGCAAGAGCTATATTGAGCGTAGGGGCCTCCATCGACATCAAAGAATTCACGTGGGAGAAAAATTATAAACATGAGTGTGAAAAACCTTCAGTCCCAGAATGTATCTCAGGAATTGAATTGAATTGTGTATTAAATTTGGCGAAGTGTGAGTAGGCACACTAAGAATTTGTCTCTCAGTGTACATACAAAGCATCAGAATAATGATATTCATGATAATTATAATAATTCCAATTGAGGATTGAGTAAAGAAGATATTAAGAAGGGTAAATAATAACTACCAAATAAGGGACTTTCCCAGGCTGAATAATAAAGGACTTTTTCAATTGTACATAGATGTTTCAACTGGCTGAAATTGTACTTTTTCACAACAGACTTTCGTGAGTCGTGATCCCATTTCCCATCTGAACCTTCTTTTAATGCAAGGCTCATTATGATAATATGGGATGTTATTGTCCATGTCTCTGATGTAATTGTAACTGAGCAAGGTGATTTCTTCCAGGGTGGATTTGATTTAAATCAACCTGATTTAAATTATTATATAAATCAATAGCAAAAAGGCTCATGGTTACTGTGAAATTGTGTGAATGTATCAGTGCAGTGCATGTTATCTCAGCTTGCAGAGCTTGGATTCATTGAATGAGTTTCCCAGAAATTTAAATATTGCAGAAAATAAACCTTCCTGCTTCATAACTAAGCTCCATTTCATGCTGAATAAACTAAATTATTAATGCATCGTAAATATAAAACTACTTTTAGATAGATTTCTACATCAAAAGCATTTTATTAAAATGAATTTGATAAAAATAAAAACCCGATTTCAATTAAAAAATCTATTTTAAAAAAAACAATTAAATCAATTTCTATCCGCTGATTTCTTCTAAGCAATCAACTGTTGTTTTGTACTTTTTCTACTGTATGGAGTATAAAATGAAACCTGATTCTGTGTCCTGGATTCCCTCTTTTCATTGAGGGAAATCTCTTAATAAGTTGCCTGTAAATGCTCATCCCACTCAGATCCTCATTGGAGCCAGTGTGCTGTGGCTGAATCTAGGGCTCATTTGACCTTTATTGTTGTGGGTGTTAAAGAGCTTCTCCCTGTCCTTGTTTGATACAATCTATGTGGATTTCCCAAATGTGGGGACCTATTAAGACCATCCCAAGCATCTGAAGCTGTCAGTTGGATTCCCTGAATGGTCCCCTTGTCTTCCAGCAGAAACCGCTACAAGGGACTCCTTAAGGCCAAGGAAGCTTTGTGATATATGAGCCATATTCTTAAAAAGCTCCCACCCTTTTAGCCTTAAACACCTGGCTTTTCTCCAGGCGCTGGGAGATCAGACAAGGAGAAGGTGGCATGGATTGGCCCCAGGTTTTTCTTTGTTTTTAAAACGGCTTTTTGGGAGCTGGACTGAGTTGACTGAAAGATGGGCAGTTATAAGAATATTTTAAATGAATGAGACTCATTGGGGACCTCTTTGATCTCCCACTAGGTGCAGAGACTAGGTGTTCCCCAGTTGTCAGGATAGCAAGAGTCCCCCATTACTATGCTTTCCCCTTCTCTCCCTCAGGCTGGGCCCATAGGTCCCCTCCTTCCTATCCCCTTTTCTCCCTCAGGCTCCCCCATAGAAGCCTTTCCCCTTCTCTCCCTCAGGCTTTCTAGACCCTTCTCTCCATGAGGCTTTCCCCACAGAAGCCTATCCTATGCTATCCCATTCCCTCCAGAGTTATTTTCAAGTTGGGAGGGGGAGTTGAACGTCTAACTAATTAGCATCAGAGTGTGTTATAATAATATAGGAAATACTAATGCTCTGATGGTCGTTTCGAAAAATCCTTTCTTAGTGAGCACCTAGAAGCCAAGAGGAACATACATGGCAAATTTCAAGTTTGTAGGCTTTACGGTTCTGGAGATTTCGTGATTAATGCGCGAGTGGTTTTCACTTATATATAGATTAGTATCCTGCACTGGATACTTTGGCTCTTCTGGATAACTTTGAACATCAGCTCACAGATGTTCTATACAACCAGCCTCCCCCCACATCTCCCCTCCGCCAGCAAGACCAACCCTAGAGCAGAGAAGGAGGAGACTGAGGCCAAGTCTAAGAAGGCAAGTGGATTCACAGCAAGTTAAACGGACTGTGTGATGCGTTTGCCTCACATTTTAGGTTTCATCACGAATTTAAAATGACATATTTAGCCAGCGGTGAAATCCCCCCCCCCTCCGGTTCTTTCTGGTTCACCGAACCAGTAGCACTAGCAGCGTGAGGCTCCGCCCAACCACTGGAACGTCATAACGTCCCTTTTTTTTACCATCTGCGCATGCGCAGAAGAGACTCCCGTTTCCAAACCGGTAGCAAAAGTAAGTGATTTTCATCCCTGTATTTAGCCCTTTTAACATGGCAGTCTGCCTCTTTTTTTCAGGTTACGAATGTATGTTTTTCCCTTCTGGACTAAGGCTCTTTATTTGGTATGTGAGAACAAAATTATTCTGAAAGTCTCTTTGAATACATGTGCCACTTTCAAGAAAGACACAAACCCAGCTACGAAAGACTAATGCAACCCATAAATTGGTCCCTTGTAGGATGTTATCTAGAATCAAGGTTTTCTGTTGTTCAAACTTCATAAGCAATCATTGTATTTAACATTTCATCATTTGTTTACTGACACTGAATCAGAGGTGGGTTGCAGCAGGTTCTGACCAGTTCTGCAGAACTGGTAGCGGAAATTTTGAGTAGTTCGGAGAACCGGCAAATATCACCTCTGGCCCCGCCCCCATCTATTCTCTGCCTCCTGAGTCCAAGGTGATAAGGGAGTAAATGGAGATTTTGCAGTATCCTTCCCCTGCCATGCCTATCAAGCCACACCCACCATGCCATGCCACACCCACCAAGCCACACCCACAGAACCGGTTGTAAAAAAATTTGAAACCCACCACTGCACTGAATATACATATTTCTTTCTGTACCCTCTTTAAAAACATTAATAAGTGTTTGTCTCAAGTGCATCAGCCCTCAGTATATCTAGAAAGCAACAGAATAATGATATTCATGATAATAATTATAATTCCAATAAGAGGAATTATTTATCTTTACTTCAATTGGGTAAAGACGACAATAAGGGTAAATAATAACTGCCAAATAAGGGACTTTCTCAGGCTGAATAATAAAGGACTTTTTCAATTGTACATGCGAGATCTTTCAACCGGTCTAAATTGTACCTTTTCACAACAGACATGCCATTCCCCATGTGAATGTTCTTTTAATGCAAGGCTCATTTCAGTGGTTATTCTTAATATTATGGGATGTTCCTGTCCATGTCTCTGATGTAACTAACTGAGCGGGATGATTTCTTCCATGCAATCAGCTCTCTTGTTTTGTACTTTACAATATAATAAACAATATTATAAGATATGGGACTTATTTTACCAATGGTTAGATACAAAAATAAGGAAATGAAATACGATCTTTCTAATTCAAGTAATGTGGAATTATATAAAATATAATATAAAGACGTACTATTATTGGAGCGATTTAAGTGGATGATATGAATGGTATAAAATAAATTAATTCAATTTTAGAATATCTGGTTTGAAACGAGGGAAGAAACAGCCATCATGAAATATATGACTAATCAGGATAATAAATGTATGGATATACATGAAAAAGGTAAAGACACACAAAAGCTTGTAACCAACAGGCACACTGTATTTGTAATTGAAGATGTTTTTTTATTTGTTTTTTCTATATTTGTTTTAAAAAATTGTTTAAAAAAAAATAAGAACAACAGAGCTGGAAGGGACCTTGGAGGTCTTCTAGTCCAACCCCCGGCTCATGCAGGAGGCCTTATCCCAAAGGAGCTTTTTCAAGAGGCAACTGGGCTTCATTTGCTTTTCTTTGAAGACGTTTCACTTCTCATCCAAGAAGCTTCTTCAGTTCTGACATCTCCAGTCAGAGCTGAAGAAGCTTCGTAGATGAGAAGCGAAACGCCTTCAAGGGCAAACCAGAAGAGGAGGTGCTCCTTAAAGAAGGTGGAGGCCAAACTACAGCCCTGTGAGGCTTTTCTGAAGAGGAGGGTTAGTACATTTCATACAACTACTGAATTGAGAGAAACTATTTGTACTGCATTTTCCAAGTTCCTCATAATGATTTATCTCAAAATGGAATCAAATGTAGATTTAGAATCAACACAGGCTACCTGCAGTAATTTTGTCCCTGCCGTTTTAATTTGTTTCAGTTAGAAAAAAAGTTTACTCGTAAATCTAAATTTGCACCTTGGGTCAGTTTCAACTAATCTCACAGTAAATTGAGATTATTTGGTAAAAGGGTACCCCCTACTTTTGGCATAGTTCATTCCAGGGGTGAAATGCTCCCGGTTTGGACCGGATCGCCCGATCTGGTAGCGATGGCAGCGGGTGGTTCGGAGAACTGGTAGCAAAAATCCCTGCGCCCCCCCCCCCCCACCATGCCCAGCTGAGTCCCACGATCATCAGAGGCTTTTTTTTTTTAACTTTTAAAAGCATTTTTTTCTACAACCTCTTCCGACCAAAAAATGCTTTTAAAAGTTTTTTTAAAAAAGCCTCTGATGAACACGTGGCTCAGCTGGGATCGTCAGAGGCTTTTCAAAGCAATTTTTTCCTGCACCCTCTTGGCCGAAGAGGTGGTAAAAAAAATGCTTTGAAAAGTCTCTGACGATCCCAGGTGAGTTGCCTGATCGGCAGAGAGGCTTTTCAAAGCATTAGAAAAAATGCTTCGAAAAGTTTTAAAAAAAAAAAAAGTTGGCCACGCCCACCCAGTCACATTACCATTTAATGTGGACTGTGCACACTTCAAATGGAATCTCACTGTCTTCTTGAGAACTGCCTCCAGGTGAGAAGATCCCATTGGAACACGGAAGCCCCCCTCCCAGATGGCCCAGCGCTCTCAGTATCAGGCCAACGGCGAGACGTGTAGGCACATGGTTGCAATTCTCCCTACTGCCGCATCGCTAGCATCCTCCTGGATGACCAAAGGCTCACCTGAGTTCGGGTGCTTCAAGACCAGCTCAGCAGCAAAGAGCTTTTCGAAGGCTGCTTTGCTTTTAACGGACCAATTTAGTGACTGACTCGGTTTGGGCTTCACTCCAGCTCCCGTCTTGAGCAAGTTGGTGATGGGCAGGGCTACCTGGGCAAATGTGACGGTAAAAGTTTGAAATCCCAGCAAGCATGGTGACTCCTGGTCTGAGGAGCCTCCCATTCCAGGATTGCTCTCACCTTGCGCCCCAACTATATGTGTACTTTTGGGGTTTTTTTGCCTAAGTGTAGGACGTTACTATTCTCTACCTTGAATTTTATTTTGTTAGATATGTTGAACTCTGTCAAGATCCCTCTGAACCTTGAGCCTCTCATCTAGAGGGTTCACTCCGCTCCTTAAGTTCCACAGTCCTTTTCCTTAACCCTCTCTCTAAAAATGGCAGAGGCAGAGGTTTGCTTAAGTTAAAGGCGTAGCATTTTCAAAGTATGTTGGCTAAATAAATAGCCCAGGATAAAGAAAACAAAGGGATAATACCATATGATTTAGCCAATCTCATCTATTACTGAGGGCGCTGACGGCTTTACAAGGTGACACCAGTCAGACTGCACAGTTATTATCTTGGGTGCTTCTTGATTTAGACGACGCGCAAAGGTCTTTGCACTGATTGTGCAAAGCTTCTGAGGTGTTTTAAGACACCAGGGTACTTGATTATACACCCTGGTTAAATATTCTGGACTGTATTAGGATATTATCCTCTTGCTAGAAGCTACGAACCTCTGGCTGAACATTTGCTGTGTCAGTTTAAATAATAAATAAATAATAAATAAACTTTATTGTCATTGTATGTGTATACACAGTATACACATACAACGAAATTTACTTGACACCCAAAGACCAGGTCCCACACACATAGTCCCCAAACACCCTCCCACCCACCACAATTCCCCACCCCTAAAACCACCCAAACATCCACACAACAGACCAAGTAATACTGTCCAACAGTTCACTGATGGTGGCCCTTTAGTTCATTGTTGAGTGCAATTACAGCTCTGGGATAAACACTATTCAGAAAACGTGTCTCTATGGTAGTGGACAGGTATGTAGCCCAAGGGAAAGGTGTGATGGGAACTTGCCAATGTGCTGGCAGATAAGTAAGTGTGTTGCTTTGCCAGCCAGCTGCAACATTAAGAGAATATGAGTTAGGTGGAGGGCTATGTCACAGGGCAGAGTGGTGTGGGCAGCAGCTGCAACAGGAGCCCCCTCCAAAGAGGGACGGGAGCGGGAGGGAAATCTATACACCTGACAACGTTGGCATCACGTTTCCAAGGAAGGAAATCTTAAAAAAAGATTGCAAAATCCAAATATGAAGGTGGCAGTATTGGAGGGGATTTTCCCCCCTCTGCTGTAGTTTTCCAAAGGGGTCCTTCAGAAAGGAGGAGCGAAGAGAAAGGAGAAGCTGGATCCAGGGAGGGAGGGGCTGCTAAGGCAGCTAGAGGTGGGGAGGGGCTGGCTGACTCTACCCTGCTTACTGTCTCTGCGATGTATTTTGCAGATAGGAACCTTGGTGGCGCAATGGACTAAAGTTCTGTTAAATTAGCACTTAAGCTGCCAGCTGCCTGCAATTACTGCAAGTTCAAATCTCACCAGGCTCACGGTTGACGCAGCCTTCCATCCTTTTGAGGTAGGTAAAATGAGGACCCGGATTGTGGGGGAAATAAGCTGACTTTGTATAAAAAAAGAACACCGCTTGGGGGGGGGAGGGGCGAAAGCCCTACTAAGCAGGTATATACGAAAATGTGAAGGCTATCGCTTAACACATTGTAAGCTGCCCTGAGTCTCCGGAGAAGGGCGGCATAGAAATCGAACCAATAAATAAATAGAATTGAGCACAAAATTTCTGTTGTTGACAGTTGCTGCACCCCATTTTTTGCCATAATTGGCAGGTCAGATCCTACAGTTGTGAAGTGAGTTATACAGTTGTTAACTCTTCAATGACTTTGTGGGACGCCACCTGGGAATGTTACAAATGACAGGACCCTGGGATGGGTGCAGTCATCATAAATACCTGCCCGTTGCCTTAATTTTGACCCCAGGACCATGGGGATGCTGGAACGGTTTTAAGTGTGAGAACTGGGGGTCACTTTTTTTCAGTACTGCTATAACTTCGAACAGTCATTAAGCAAATGATTGTAAGTCAAGGATTATCTGCATAGCGCTTTTAAAATACTCCAAAATAGCCCCCAAATTGGAACCCACAGAAGATATAAATATGGCAAGTCTGAGATTCAAAATAAAATATCTCATCCCACTGAAGGACTTTGGACTGTGAGTAATGATTGGCTGTGATTAGTTTGTGTGTATGTAGCATATGTATGTGTATGAGTATATGTATATTCTTTTGAGAGCAGGCATCAGAATTCTATTTTTTAATGGATCTCAGTTTGTTCACAGGAAAATATGACAATAAAGGTTATTTTATTCATATTTTTTTAAAATTTGATTTATATGCTGCCCTTCTCCGGAGACTCACGGCGGCTTACAATGCGTTAAGCAATAGCCTTCATACTTTTGTATATTTATACAAAGTCATCTTATTGCCCCCACAATCTGGGTCCTCATTTTACCTACCTTAGAAAGGATGGAAGGCTGAGTCAACCTTGAGCCTGGTGAGATTCGAACTTGCAGTAATTGCAGGCAGCTGATGTTAATAACAGTGCTTTAGTCTGCTGTGCCACCAGGCTTTATTGCGATCAGGGAGAGTCCATTGGGGTTTGGTCAATCCAAAAGCATAAACTTCAAAGTCTAAAAATCATTCACCTTGAGGCAAATAAATACTTATAAAGTCATAATGATACAATTACAATTTTAAGACAGCAATCTAAAATGTATGCCAACAAACAGGGTGGCATCCTTAAGATATTATTATATGGTGTCCTAAATCGATCCCAGTCCAAACCACTCTAAAATGTTGGGAAATAGGGACATTAAGAGCACTTGACAGCACAAGCTCCATGACGGCTCCCTAGCCGATTCCCCGGGATGCGTCCCCCGGGAAGGGAAGCCCCCACGGCTGCATTTGCATGGCCTGCTCAGCTTAGCTGGTTTTAGGGCAGAGGTCTTCAAATTTGGCTGCTTTAAGACTTGTGGACTTCAACTCCCAGAATCCTCCAGCCAGTTATGCTATGCTATGGAATTCTGGGAGTTGAAGTCCACAAGTCCCTTTCTAGATCAGGACTCCTTACGCACAGTCACTCATGCCCTTGTCACCTCGCGTCTGGACTACTGTAGCGCTCTCTACATGGGGCTCCCCTTGAGGAGCACTCGGAGGCTTCAACTGGTGCAGAGTGCGGCCGCGCGGGTGGTTATGGGAACGACGGGGCGTTCCCATGTAACACCTCTCCTGTGTGAGCTGCACTGGCTCCCGGTGGTCTTCCGAGTGCGCTTCAAGTCTTGGTTATCACCTTTAGAGCGCTCCATGGCTTAGGACCTGGCTATCTACGGGACCGCCTACTACCGCCAATAGCCTCCCACCGGCCAGTATGCCCCCATAGAGAGGGGCTCCTCTGGGTGCCGTCGGCGAAACAATGTCGACTGGCGGCCCCCAGGAGGAGAGCCTTCTCTGTGGGGGCACGTACGATCTGGAACGAGCTCCCCCTGGAGATACGGACGATCCCGGATCTGCGCACCTTCTGTCGCGCACTTAAGATTTTTCTATTTCATCAAGCCAGCCTGGCCTAAATCTTTTCCCCTGTTAAATGTAAATATTAATTAGTTTTAAATTATTGGGTATTTTAAATTTGTCTCAGCCAAATTATTTAATTTGTTTTTATTCTATCTTAAATTTTTGTATGTATGTGTTTTTTATTCTGAGGCTGTTCACTGCCCTGAGTCCTTCGGGAGAAGGGCGGTATATAAATTTAATAAAAACAACAACAACAACAAAAAACAAAGTCTTAAAGCGGCCAAGTTTGAAAACCTCTGTCTTAGGGTAACATTGTTTGCAGGCAGCCTGTGAACCCAGCTGGGGGCAGAGCTGGGAGGTCCTGGAGGGGATTCCCCCCCCCCCCCGCAGTTTTGCAAAGGGGTCCTGGGGGGGGCAGGAAGCAGGAAAATGGGGGGGGCGAGGGAGCTGGATTGGGGGGAGGGTCTCCCACGCTGCCTGCAAGCGTCATCACACAAGCGTCATCTGGCTGATTGAAGGAAAGAGGATGCTGATTGGTCGCCCTGGGGAGGGCAGCGATTAGGAGGAGGAGGGCGGTCCCTCCGAAGGAAAAGGTGGAGCTTCTGGAGAAAAAAAGGGTGCGAAGCCTCCACTTCCAGTAAAAAAACGGGCAACGAGGGAAGCTGCCTGAATCGGCGACAGAGGAACCCGGATGATGCAGGTTGGGCACGGGTGATGCTGGGACTTGGAGTCCGGGAGGGTCTCTCCTGAGAAGGGAGGCCTGGGAGCCTGAGGCCTAGTCTTGGGGGCGGGGAGGGAGGAGGGAGGCTGGGAAGGAGGCCGTGTCCGCCTGGAACATGGCCGGGAAGCCCGTGGGAGGTGGGGGCTTGGGCCTGGGCCTCCCCTGCGAGGAAGGGGACGTAGCCGTGACCCTCTTCTCTTTCTCCCCTGCAGGAGAATGGAGGATGGTGGTGGATGCAGGAAAGAGGCACCACCCAAGAGGAGGAGGAGGAGAGCGGGCCCCACAGAGCAGCCCTGCCCGGTCCCGGCGTGGCTTCCCCTGGAGATGGCGGGGAAAGGCCGGGGGACTCCGGGGCTGCAGGAGGGAGGAGCTCAGGGGGAGCCTGGGAAAGGCGGCTGCCTGGAGGGCAATGCGGGGAAGAGGAAAAAACGGGCGGAGACCCCGAGACAGGCCTGGAGGGTGGAGGCTCCTTCCGAAGACCTGGAAAGCCCCGAAGGATGCAGGAGGAAGCAAAGGAATATCCGTGCCCGGAATGCGAAAAATCCTTCAAAAGTAATGGAGATCTTCAAAGGCATCTAAGGATCCACACGGGAGAAAAACCTCATAAGTGCCTGGAGTGTGGAAAGAACTTTGGTCATACCAGCAACCTTTATAAACATCAAAGGATCCATTGGGGAGAGAAACCAAAGAAATGCCTGGAGGGCGGAGGGTCCTTCAGAAGACCCAGGAGTCCCCAAAGGATGCAGGAGGGAGGGAAGGAACATCAGTGCCTGGAATGCCAAAAATCTTTCCAAAATGATGAAAATCTGGAAAACCATCTAAGGATCCACTCAAGAAAGAACCCATTTGAATGCCTGGAGTGTGGAAAGACCTTCAAATATAGGAGCAACTTTGATAGACATCTAAGGATCCACACAGGAGAAAAACCTCATACATGCCTAGAATGTGGAAAGTGCTTCAGTCAGTTGGGAAATCTTTATACACATCAAAGGATCCATTCTGGAGAGAAACTGAAGAAATGCCTTGAGGGCGGAGGGTCCTTCCGAAGACCCTGGAATCCCCAAAGGATCCAGGAGGGAGGAAAGAAACATCAGTGCCTGGAATGCGAAAAATCCTTCAGAACAAACTACCACCTTCAAAGACATCTAAGGATCCACTCAGGAGAAAAACCTTATAAGTGCCTGGAGTGTGGAAAGAGTTTCGGTTGGAGTAGCAACCTTTGTAGACATCAAAGGATCCATTTGAAGAAATGCCTGGAGGGTGAGAAGTCCTTTGGAAGACCCCGGAGGCCCCAAAGGATCCAGGGAGGAGGAAAGGAATATCAGTGCCCAGAATGTGAAAAATCCTTGAAAACAAATGGATATTTTCAAAGGCATCTAAGGATCCACACAGGAGAGAAGAAATACAAATGCCCAGAATGTGAAAAATGCTTCAAAACAAATAGACATTTTGAAAACCATCTAAAAAACCACTCAGTTGGAAACCCGTATCAATGCTTTGAGTGCAGAAAGGACTTCAATCAGAAAGGAGATCTTGATCAACATCAAAGGATCCACACAGGAGAAAAACCTTATACTTGCCTTGAGTGTGGAAAGAGCTTCAGTCTGAGGAGCAACCTTTATAGACATCAAAGGATCCATTGGGGAGAGAAACCGAATAAGTGCCTGGAGGGAGGGAGGGTCCTTCGGAAGACCCGGGAATCCCCAAAGGATCCACGAGAGAGAAAAGAAATATCAATGCTCAGAATGTGAAAAAGCATTCAAAACAAATGGACAACTGGAAAGCCATCTAACAATCCACTCAGGAGAAAAACCTCATAAATGCCTGGAGTGTGGAAAGAGCTTCAGTCAAAGGGGAAGTCTTGATACCCATCAAAGGATCCACACAGGAGAAAAACCTTACAAATGCCTGGAGTGTGGAAAGAGCTTCAGTAATGGTTCAAACTTCTGTCGACGTCAAAGAGTCCACACAGGAGAAAAACCACATAAATGCCTCGAATGTGGAAAGTGTTTCAGTACGAGAGGAGCTCTGTATGGACATCAAATGAGGATGATTTGGAGAAAAATCATATAAATGTCTGGCGTGTGGAAATAGCTTCAGTCAGAGAGGAACCCCTGAGGGACATCAAAGAACCCACTCAGGAGAAAAACCACATAAATTCTTGAGTGTTGAACAAGATATACTGAGAGTAGCGGCCTCCATCGGCACCAAATAATTCACATGGGGAATAATGATAAACATGCCTGAGTGTGAGAAGACCTTCAGTCACAGTGTGTAGCTCAGGAATCGAATTTAATTACATATTTAATTTGGCCAAGTGTAGTTAATAGAAACACAAGGATTTTTTCTCGAGTGCATAAGCTCTCAGTGTATGCACAAAGCATCAGAATAATGATATTCATGATAATTATAATAATTCCAATGAGGGGAATTATTTATCTTTACTCCAATTGGGTAAAAAAGATAAAAAGGGTAAATAATAATGGCCAATGACTTTATTATTCAGGATGAATAATAAAGGACTTTTTCAATTGTACATAGGAGATGTTTCAAATGGCTGAAATTGTACCTTTTCACAACAGAATTACGGGACTCATTTCCCATCTGAATTTCCTCTTTTTAATGCAAGGCTCATTTCAGCAGTTATGCTTAATATTATGGGATGTTACTGTCCATGTCTCTGATGTAACTGTAACTGAGCCGGATGATTTCTTTCATGAAATCAACTCATTTTGTACTTTTTCTACGGTGTGGAGTATAAAATAAAACCTGATTGTGTGTCCCTCTTTTCATTAAGGGAAATTTGCTCTTTGCTACAGTATTCTAATAAATTGCCTTTAAATGCTCATCCCACTCAGTGCTTAATTGGAGCAAGTGTGCTGTGCCTGAATCTAGGGCTCATTTGGCCTTCATTTTTCTGGGTGTTAAAGAGCTTTTCCCTGCCGTTCTTTGATATAATTTGATAGAAAATTATCTTTAAATAGATTTTTACCCCAAAAGCATTTTATTAAAATAAATTTGATTAAAAAAAACTGATTTAAGTTTAAAAAAAAACTGATTTTCATATTTTAAAATTGATTTTTATCGACCCTGATTTTTTTCCATGCAATCAACTTTTTATTTTTTATACTGTTGTGGAGTATAAAATGAAACCTGATTCTGTGTCCTGGATTCCTTCTTTTCATTGAGGGAAATCTCTTAATATGTTGCCTTTAAATGCTCATCCCACTCAGATCCTCATTGGAGCCAGTGTGCTGTGGCTGAATCTAGGGCTCATTTGACCTTTATTGTTGTGGGTGTGAAAGAGCTTCTCCCTGCCATTGTTTGATATAATCTATGTGGATTTCCCAAGTGTGGGGACCTATTAAGACCATCCCCAAGCATCTGAAGCTGTCAGTTGGATTCCCTGAATGGTCCCCTTCTCTTCCAGCAGAAACCGCTACAAGGGACTCTCTAAGGCCAAGGAAGCTTTGTGATATATGAGCCATATTCTTAGAAAGCCTTTTAGCCTTAAATTCCTGGCTCTTCCCCAGATTTTGGGAGGTCAGACAATGAGAAAGTGACATGGATTGGTGCCAGGTTTTTGTTTGATGGTTTTTTTAAAATTACATTTTAATTACATTTTAATTAATTTTACTTTTATTACGGTGGGGGTGGAAGGTGGGAAGAGAGGGGGCTCCCTTTGAACTTTGGGGTCCAGTCTTCCCCCTCCCCACCTCCGTATTGAGGCCGGCGGAGGTCATGGGCTCTTCTGGGGCTGCAGCCTTATACCAGTCCATGAAGGGGAGCCAGTTGGGTCTATTGTGGGACCTTAGGAGACCCTGAGTCTGAATCAGCCGCTCTTTGTGTCCTGGATTCCCTCTTATACTTGGTTTCACTATGGTCAGCTTCAGGCTAGATGGAGGGAAGACCAAAAAATTGGTGTTATGCAAAATGAGGAAAATTTGGTAAAACAGATTAGAGATCAAAGTCAAATGCATATTAAAAGGTTGTATAATGCATTATTGGAAATAGATTCGGAAACGGAACTGGTTAAAGATTGTATGATAAAATGGGCACAAAATTTTCAGGAACCAGTGATGATAGAGACTTGGGAAAAGATCTGGGTTAGAAATGTTAAATTCACGCAAGCACAAAACCTAAGAGAAAACTTTTATAAAATGTTTTATAGATGGCATTTAGATCCTTAAAAATTATCATGTATGTACCCAAATTTGCAAGCTAAATGTAGGAGATGTGACTGTGATGTTGCAACTTATTATCATATATGGTGGACTTGTAAGAAAATCAAAGCATTTTGGATAAAAATTTGGTGGGTGATGCAAAATATCTTGAAGAAAAGGTTGAAATTTACTCTGCAACTGTTTTTATTGGGTATAACAATAGGTTGTACATCATCAGAGACTAAATTGATTCTAATTTTAATATCGGCAGCTAGGCTATTGGTTGTGCAACATTGGAAGAAGGACTCTTTGCCTACAATTGAAGATTGGATACTGAAAGAAACGAATTTAGCGGAAATGGCAAAAATGTCAGCATATTTGAAGGACTATACACAAGAGAGAGATATACTAGAATGGAGAAAATGGATTGATTATATTCAGAATAAGTATCAGACAAGAAAATATCAAATAGCCTATGAATGAATGTTAATTTTAGATGGTATTTATAGCGGAGTTAACGTTCTAGGGGGGGATTTGTTAGTTTAAGGATAGTTAGGGGGAAAATCCTTGTTTTGTAAAACTTTTTAATAAAAAAATGATAACGGAAAGGACCTTGGAGGCCTTCTAGTCCACCCCTCTGCTCAGGCAGGAAATCCTCTACCGTTTCAGACAAATGGTTGCCCAATCTCTTTTGAAAAGACTTTAATGATTGAGCACAACAATTTCTCTAGGCAAGCCATTCCATTGCTTAATTTTTCTCACTGTCAGGAAATTCCTCCTTAATTCCAGGTTACTTGTCTCCCTGGTTATTTTCCATCCATTATTTCTTGTCTTCCCTTCTGGTGCTTTGGAAAATAGGCTGACCCCTCCCCTCTTCCTTGTGGCAGCCCCTCAGGTATTGGAACAGTGCTATCGTGTCACTGCTACTCCTTTTTTTCACTATCGTCAGGATAGAGAATCAGAGGGACCTTGGAGGTCTTCTAGTCCAACCCCCTGCTTAAACAGGAGAACACTGCAATTTGAAAGAAACGGCTGTCCACAGTCTATTCTTAAAAGCCTCCAGTGATAAAACACCTACAATTTTTGGAAGGCAAGCTGTTCCACTGGTAGATTTCATATAATCATGGGATGGATACGATGTCACTAAAATAGCTATTGGATTTAGGCTTATATACCTCCCCATAGTGTTTCCCAGTAGCTGGGGAGAAGCTTTCTGTAAGTGTTGGAAACTATCGTACTTTCACTGCAGCGCTAAAACAGGCACAACTTTCAAAAAAAAAAATTTTAATTGAAAAAGTTTTAAAAGTTTTACATACATTTCCCCCCCTCCCCAACCACCACCACCACCCCGACTTCCCAGAGCAAATACAAAATATAAAATACAGCTTGAATCCCCTAAATTCAACTCCATCTCTCACTTATCATAATCATTAAACAATAAAAGGAAAGCAAGTCTTCTTTCTTCTTATTCCATCTAATTTAACAGAATTAGTATCCATTTATAATTGCAGCAGTTAATAAAACAGTTAAATATTACCTAATCAAACCTATCGTTACTCAATTTAACTAATACTTAGCAGATTATTAAATCTATACAGTTTAACTAGATATTTTATAACTTCTTTCATTGAAAACAAAAAAAGAAACCTCATTCAAAAACCCCAAATTTAAAATAAAATATTATATAAACTCTTCCGTCCTCCACTTTTAAACCATTAAGGTCCAATTATAGTTAAAACACTTAAAAAAAACATTTTCTAGCTAAAAAGCAGTAATCAAACCTCTTATTAATTTATCAGTACATATTAACAAATCAACTAAAAACATCATTTAGCAGCTATATCAAACATTTAAATTCTTCATACTAGATTAAACCAGTTGTTAATCTTCTTATGTTCACGTCTTCCAATAGCATTTGGAATGTCTTCATTTGCGTCTACCCACCTAAATAAAAAATACTTCTTTATATAAACCCCCCCCCCCCAGTGACTTTGTAATTGTATATCAAATAATATCCATCAAATCCAGCCAAAAATTAGATTAATAAATTCATCAGACATATTAGGGAAACCACCAGATCAGCTGCAATTGCCCTAGGCCCGTATTCCTTTTGCCTTATATTTATTACCTTCAAGCAGAAAACTCCAATTTACTATATTCATTAAAACTTCTGCAATTACAATTAAGTCCAAATTTATTACAGTCCTTAATAAAATATTCCAAATCACTCAGGTCAAGGCTTATTCACAACCCAACACACCAGCATTGCAGTGATCTGTTTATTCTTCTCAAAATATTCCAATACAACTGTAGGTTACCTCCTCATCATCGCTCATCGCTTAGTTAGCTGGCATTAAGCTGTTGGATGTTTTCTTCCAAAAGTTCAAAATCTTTAAGCACTTAAACAATACTTTTTAAGGACCATCATCTCATCAAGCAGGGTTATTTTCCTTGTCTCCAGTCTTTCTTCTTCTCCTTTTTACGAACTCTTTTCTTCACTCTAATTCCTCTGCCTTTTTTAACTCCAATATAAACTTGCATTTTTTGGGAGTGCATATTATAAAATTTTTGCAAAAGTATAACTTCTTCTGAAAGCAGCTCTTTAACTGCAGGTTGGACTTTGTAACAAAGAATTCGTATAGCCAAAGTCTCATCAGCTCCCAAAATTTCTTGCTCCTTATCCTGCAAAGCATCCATTTTGCTCTCCAAAAATACTGTAGGCTGTTGTTGTTTTTTTCCTTCTCCCAGCTCTTCAGTCAATCCCCCACTGCTAGATTGCAACTCAGTATTTCCATGTATCTCATTGTTTCCAGCTTGAAAAGCTTGAAATATAGTATCAATTTTTCCCAATAAAGCAGAGGTAATTGAACTCAGAGCTTCCTCAAAATCAGACCATATGTGAGGGTTAATTAACCCTTCTTTACTTTCTTTACTTTCAAAAAGACCAGCCATCTTGCCCCCCTTCTTCTTTCCCTTCCAAAAGGACAGGAAAAAAAAGTATCAAAAAGAAGAAGAAAAAAAGACCCCTTGCAATTTGTAATTTATATTACTGCTTCAATTATTATAATTACTTCCTTTCTTGGTTAATCCACTTTTCAGAATAGAGTTTTACGTTTCAAACAGGGGCTTATCAATAATTGCTTTTAACTTTCACTTCTTCACGCCCTGTTGAAACTCAAACGCCATCTTGCTTTCACTTTCTCTGCATAAGGAAAATCTTTTAAAGAAGGTAAATCTTTGGAGTTAAAAAAAAAGAAAATACTTGCTGTTTTATTCTTGCTGCTTATGCTCCGCCAGCTCGATTCAAAAATATTTATTTAAATTTGGTTGCTGGGATGGCCACGACATCTAGCTCTGCAAACCAGAGACATCCAGGGTCCGGAGTACTGACAAGCTTAGCGGGGAGCTCTCACCTTCGAGTGCCAGATTATGGGTAAAATCTGGCGCTCTTAGGGAGTTCTACCCCACCCGTCTACTCACTTTCCCCCCTTTTACCAGGAGGAAAGTTTCCAAACCGCAAGACAGCTGATAGTCGCTGTTCTTGCGATTCTACGGAGCCTTGGGTTGGCGCTTCGGAAAGCAGCATCCGGCGATGTCGTGGTCCCACCGGAAGTCACAACTTTAAAAATTTCGATCCCAAAGTAATATATAGGTCCTCTATTTTGGAAGCATTCTATAGAGGTATATTGGTCCCAAAAATTGTCCTATTGTGCACTGTTTTGCCCAGTGTGAATCAGAACGCACAACCCAAAGCAAATAACCCAGGCTCATTGAACGGTATGTACTGCCGTGGCTGTCCTGCAAGAGAATAGTGGGAGACTCCACTGCAGACCAATAGGTATATTTATACACTGCAGAAAAGAGGGGGAAATGTTAGAGAAGGTGAGGAGTACGTGTTCTTAAGTAATGGATCTCAGGTTGCTTTTCTGTTATCTACAGAAGACTATGATTTTAGAAGAAACACTTGGATCTTGAGATTCAGGGGTTGCTACTGGAACGTTGTGGGGAAACT
Source organism: Ptyas mucosa (assembly GCA_012654045.1). Classification (NCBI taxonomy): domain Eukaryota; kingdom Metazoa; phylum Chordata; class Lepidosauria; order Squamata; family Colubridae; genus Ptyas; species Ptyas mucosa. The sequence continues at coordinate 1,885,568 of WNWU01000070.1, forward strand.
TACCAATTTCCATTTTGCCCACAGTTCTTTTCATGCGCCTGGAAATTTCTCTCCTGGGTTCATTCTTCCCTTGAAAATAAGGCTCTTGACCCTCCTTCCATACATGTTCCTGGGACGGGGGGGCTGTTGGGCTATTCATTGAGCCACAGGGGGGCTTCATTTTTAATATAAGAGTTTTGCCCAGGTGTACATGGTTTTTTCCTGTTTTATTTTTCCCTTTCGTAAGCCACCCAGCGTCATTAGCAGTTGGGCTGCTCTCCAAATTTAATAAAAGGAGTCCTACCTAAATAAATGGGTACGTCCCCCAAATTTCCTGCCCTTGGATATCCCAGAGCACCAGCCGAGACGATCCTGGCTTCTCTTGCAGGTATGCAGGACACGATCTGTAAAAACTATTTCCAAGGTGGCTTCTCATCCTGGAGTCGTATTAGTGAAATGCTTGGGGTGTAACCACCACCCCGTGATTGCTGATAACTTGATTCCATCTTCTCCTGCGTAAATGGAAAAATGTAAGCATTCGGTTCTTTAGGGTTTGATGCTTCAGCTGCTGAAGGTGGACTTAGTTTGTGGGAACAGTTCAGAAGTAAAATTAGTTGTGAGTCAAGGCAGCTGAAGTTTAGCCTGAAACCAGCACATGAAAATAGTCTTAGGAGTCTGCTTAATAGGTGGCTCTTACACTTCTAGGATACAAGAAGGAAACTGGTGTGTTTCATGTTAGGAACCAGAGTTCAACGGATTAAAAAAAAAATTCCAGAAAATTGGGGTTTTATTTTGTTTCATATAAGCAACTTGGCTTCCTTACTAATGCTGATAGCTTCATAATCCAGAGTTTGTTTCAGAGAACAGAAATCACTGACAAGTGACTTATAAGCTTGGCAGAATTCAAAATCCATAAATTGTGCTTATTTTGAGCACTTTGCAAAGTGAGAATTCCTTCCGTGAGCAGAATGTCCTAGAAATCCTTTTATCACATTATTGTTGACTGAGTTAGTGGCTCAGAAAAGGCTTGGCCTGCGCTCCGTCTATGGGCAGCCTTGAATTTGGGAAGAGAAGAGACGTTCCTTCTCTATAAACCTCTCTGGTCGATTCCCTACTTTACCTCTCTCAGTTCCCCATCACAGAGCAAAAGCTCTCCCAACCACAATGATCCAGGAATAGAAATAATCATTTTAGATATAAAGAATTGTTTTCTCTCCTTTGCTCTCTGTAGGGATTAGTATCCTGAACTCGAGACGTTGGTTCCTCTGGATAACTTTGAACATCACAGATGTCCTACACAACAAGCCTCCTCCCCCCATTTCCCCTCCTCCTGCAAGACCAACCCTTGAGAAAAGACCAAGAACAGAGGAGGAGGAGACAGGCAAAGTCTAAGGAAGGAAGTGAATTCACAGCAAGTTAAATGGAGTGTGTGATTCTGTTGCCTCAAATTGTAAGCTTCATAGCTAATTTAAAATGACACATAAGCCCTTTTAACATGGTTGTCTACACAATGCATGTTTTCCCTTATTAACCAAGGCACTTTATATGGTATGTGACAATCAATGTTCTACATGCACCGATGCCAGGCAAATATCTGTAGGAGGCGAAGAAACCAATCACTCAAGCTGCCCATTTAGCACAAAAGGCATAGCTCTTTGGTTGTAGACTGCATTCTGTTAAGAGAAGCGCCACTCATTAACTTGGCTCTGGATGACCTTCCCATCGCATTCCCTTTGTGTTGCCATGCTGTTTTGGGTTTTGTTCCATCATCCCGGGTGAGCTCCCTCCATTATTTCTGCTTAGGTGCAGGCACCTTTTCCTGACACCATATTGTTAGATGGTGCCAAGTTTAAGGACAGAAAGAGAGAGAGAAATTTTCTCCTCGAATTTTGAACTTGATTGAATTACCAGCAGGGTTGATCTCCTTTTGGGGCAGGTAGCACTGCAGCACTGGCTTTAGGCTGGGCGGAGGGAGGGCTGGATCCTGTGTCAGAGCAGCCTTCAACTACAGCCCTTGGACAGGGATCAGGCAGGGATCTCGTCCACAGCTGCCCAGTTGAGAATCCAACATTCCTGAACCACTGACAGATGGACATCCAGACGCATACAAGGCCTCCCATCCCTCCCAAGACAGCCTGCTCTCCTACTTGCCATAAGAATGACCGACAGCAGTCCAACTCAAGGCTGGGACCCCGGCCATGGCCCTGGAAGACTAAAGGAATTTATTAAAATAAAAATATTAAATATTAAATTTAATAAAAGTGAAAGTTTTAATTGGATTTTATTAGCTTTCTTGCCAGACATTTATGTGGTTCCTCTCCTGTGTGAATCCTCTGATGTTTATGAAGGGTGCTCCCCTGCTTGAAGCTCTTTCCACACTCCAGGCATTTATGAGGTTTCTCTCCTGTGTGGATCCTCTGATGTGTATAAAGGTTGCTGCAGTGACTGAAGCTCTTTCCACACTCCAGACACTTATGAGGTTTCTCTCCTGTGTGGATCCTTTGATGTTGATCAAGATGTGATCTCCGATTGAAGTTCTTTCCACACTGAAAGCATTTATGAGGTTTTTCTCCTGAGTGGATCCTTTGATGTCTATAAAGGTTTCCCCTCAGACTGAATCTCTTTCCACACTCAAGGCATTTATGAGGTTTTTCTCC
>WNWU01000070.1:1888213-1900880 GCA_012654045.1 Ptyas mucosa
AGACTGAATCTCTTTCCACACTCAAGGCATTTATGAGGTTTTTCTCCTGAGTGGATTCTTTGATGTTTACAGAGGGTGCTCCTATCATAAAAGCTCTTTCCACACTCTAGGCATTTATGAGGTTTTTCTGCTGAGTGGATTCTTAGGTGGCTTTGAAGATTTCCTTTTCTTTTGAAGGATTTTTTGCATTCCGGGCACTGATGTTCCTTTGCTTCCTCCTGGATCCTTCGGGGCTTTCGGGGTCTTCTGAAGGAGCCTCCACCCTCCAGGCATTTTTTCAGATGGATCCTTTGATGTCTATAAAGGTTGCTGGTATGACTAAAGTTCTTTCCACACTCCAGGCACTTATAAGGTTTTTCTCCCGTGTGGATCCTTAGATGACTTTGAAGATGGTCCTTTCTTTTGAAAGTTTTCCTACATTCCGGGCACTGATATTTCTTTACTCCCTCCTGGATCCTTCGGGGCTTTGGGGGTCTTCCGAAGGAGCCTCCAGCCTCCAGACCCATCTCGGGGTTTCCGCCCATTTCCTCCTCCCCGCATCGCCCTCCAGGCAGCTGCCTTTCCCGGGCTCCCCCTGGGCTCCTCCCTCCTGCAGCCCCGGAGCCCCCCGGCCTTTCCCCAACATCTCCCGGGGAAGCCGTGCCAGGACCGGGCAGGGCTGCTCCGCGGGGCCCGCTTTCCTCCTCCTCCTCTCGGCCAGCGCCGCTTTCCTGTATCCGCCACCATCCTCCGTCCTCCTGCAGGGGAGAAAGAGAAGAGGGTCACGGCTGCCTCCCCTTCCCCGCAGGAGAGCCCCAGGCCCAAGGCCCCCCCCTCGTGCGAACCGGAAAGAGACTCTCCCGGACTACGATTCCCAGCATCCCCTGTGCCAAACCTGCATCAAACAGCCTCCTCTTTTTGTTTCTTTGTTTTAAAACGGCTTTTTGGGAGCTGCACAGAGTTTAACTTCAAAGTCTAACAATCGGAGCAGCCCTCAACTACTGACCAGATCTCGTCCACAGCTGCCCAGTTGGGAATCCAACATTCCTGAACCACTGACAGATGGACATCCAGAGTCATACAAGACCTCCTGCCCCTCCCAGGACAGCCTGTTATGCTAGTTATTATTATTATTATTTATTGAACTTTTATACCGCCCTTCTCCTAGCGGACTCAGGGCGGTGAACAGCCAAATAAAAAACATAATACAAAAGTTAAAATCATTTAAAAATAATTTAAATATAATTTGGCCCAAAATTTAAAACATCTCAATTAAAATCAATCAATATCAAACACTAAAACCAATTAAAGGATCAGGCCAGCCCGGCTAACTTAAAAAAGTAGGTTTTTAGGGCCCGACGAAAAGCCCGGAGGTCTGGGATCACTCGTATCTCTGGGGGTAGATCGTTCCATAGGGTAGGTGCCGCCACAGAGAAGGCTCTCCCCTGGGGGGTCGCCAGCCGATATTGTCTGGCTGACAGCACCCTGAGGAGGCCCTCTCTGTGGGAGCGAACTGGCCAGTGGGAGGCAATTGGTGGCAGAAGGCGGTCCCATAAGTACCCCGGCCCTAAGCCATGGAGCGCTTTAAAGGTGGTCGCCAACACCTTGAAGCACACCCGGAAGTCCACCGGGAGCCAATGCAGCTCGTGCAAGAGAAGCGTCACATGGGAGTGTCCCGTTGCTCCCATAATCCCCCACGCGGCCGCATTCTGCACCAGTTGGAGCCTCCGGGTGCACCCTAAGGAGAGCCCCATGTAGAGAGCATTACAATAGTCCAGACGAGAAGTGACGAGTGCTTGAATGACCGTGCGTAAGGATTCCCAGTCTAGAAAGGGGTGAAACTGGCGTATCAGGCGAACCTGATAGAAAGCCCCCCTGGCCGTGGCCGTCGTATGCTCTTCTAAAGACAGCCGTGCGTCCAGGAGGACGCCCAAGTTGCGAGCCCTTTCCGTGGGGGCCAATATTCGCCCCCAATAGCCAGCGATGGCACCAGCTGGCTATACCGGGATGCCGGCAGCCACAGCCACTCGGTCTTGGAAGGGTTGAGGCGAAGCCTGTTTCTCCCCATCCAGACCCGCACGGCCTCCAGGCACTGGGACATCACTTCCAAGGCATTGTTGGGATGGTCTGGGGTGGAGATGTGCAGCTGAGTGTCATCAGCATACTGATGGAACTCCACCCCAAAACCACGGATGATCTCACCAAGCGGCTTTACATAAATGTTGAACAGGACTGGTGAGAGGACCGACCCTTGTGGCACCCCACAAACAAGGCGCCTCGGGGTCGACCGCTGCCCCCGTCAACACAGATTGTGACTGGTCGGAGAGATAGGAGGAGAACCACCGCAAAACGGTGCCCCCCAGTCCCTCCAGCCGGTGCAGCATGATACCATGGTCGATGGTATCAAAAGCCGCTGAGAGATCTAACAGGACCAGGATAGAGGAATAACCCCTATCCCGAGCCCTCCAGAGATCATCCACCAATGCGACCAATGCCATTTCCGTGCTGTACCCAGGCCTGAAACCGTACTGGGGAAGCTGCCGCGCCACCACACTCTCAACAATCTTTGCAACAAAACGAAGGTTGGAGACTGGACGATACTTAGCCAAAATAGCCGGATCCAGAGAAGGCTTCTTGAGGAGGGGCCTCACCACCGCCTCTTTCAAGGTGGCCGGTAAGACACCCTCACTCAGAGAAGCGTTGATAATCCTCTGGAGCCAGCCTCGTGTAACCTCCCAGGAAGCCAGCACCAACCAGGAGGGACACGGGTCCAATAAACATGTGGTCGTGTTCAGCCGTCCCAAGATCCTGTCCACGTCCTTGGGAGCCACAGGATCGAACTCCTCCCAGATAACACTCTCAAGACCTGCCTCAGTCATCTCGTCTGAACTAACCCAGTCAGTGGTCTTCCCGAATCTGAGTGATCTTATCATACAGATCATACAGATACTGTACAAAGTCCTCAGCTCAGCCCTGCAAGGGGTCATCCCGCGCTTCCAGGTGGAGGAGGGAGCAGGTCACCCTAAACAGGGCAGCTGGGCGATTCTCTGATGAAGTAATAAGAGCGGCAAAATAATTAGATTTTGCCATTTTTATTGCTACTAGATAGGTCTTAATATGAGACCTTACTAGTGTCAGGTCAGATTCGGATCAGCCGGCCCTCCAACTGCTCTCTAGGTGTCTTTTCCGGCGCTTCATCTCCCTCAGCTCCTCGGTAAACCAAGGAGCTTAGCGAGTTCGGTGCCGGGTCAGAGGCCGCAAAGGCACGACACAATCCAAAGCGCCGGTGGCCGCACTGTCCCAGGCAGCCACTAGGTCTTCAGCTGAGCCGTGAGCCAGAGTCTCAGGAAATGGTCCAAGCTCCATCTGGAACCTATCTGGATCCATCAGGCGCCTGGGGCGGATCCACCTGGTCGGTTCTGCCTCCCTGCGATGAGGTGTGGCGGTCAGAAAGTTGAGTCGAAGGAGCGAGTGGTCAGACCATGACAAGGGTTCAATACCTATATCCCCTATATCAAGGCCACTCAACCACTGACCAGAGATAAAAACTAAGCCCAGAGTTTGTCTACCCATGTGAATAGGGCCATGAATTACTTGAGTCAGGTCCATGGCTGTCATGGAAGCCGTGAACTCCCGAGCTACCTCAGACATTTCGCCGACAGATGGCAGGTTAAAATCCCCCATGACCACAAGTCTGGGGGTATCAACCGCCACTTCGGCTATAACGTTGAGAAGCTTGGGCAGGGTCGTTGCCACGTGGCAGGGAGCCAGGTACGTGACCAACAAACCCATCTGCACCCCATGACCCCACTTCACAGAGGGACTCACATCCAGGTATCTGAGGTACAGTGGCCTCCCTCGGGTTAAGACCTTCCTTTATAATAACTGCTACTCCCCCCCGCCCCTGCCCTGAGCTCTCGGCTGATGGAATGCACGGAAACCTGGTGGGCACATATCCACGAGGGGAACACCCCCCTCGTGGCCCAACCAGGTCTCCATAATACCTACCAGGTCCGTTACATAACAACAGCTGGAAACTCGGGGCCTGATATTCTGAACAACCTGGGCAACGGGAAGAGCTAAGGGGACCGGGGCACGCAATCGCTCGAAGATAGCGAGTGCATGCCCCCACCACAAGATGCGGCCCCCTTATAGTTGCCATAAGAATGATCGACAGCAGCCAAACTCAGGTCTGGGACCCTGGGCATGGCCCTGGAAGACTAAAGGAATTAATTAAAAGAAAAATATATATTAAATTTATTAAAAGTGAAAGTTTTAATTGGATTTTATTACCTTTCTTGGCAGGTATTTATGTGGTTCCTCTCCTGTGTGGATCCTCTGATGTGTATAAAGGTTTCTCCTCAGACTGAAGCTCTTTCCACACTCCAGGCATTTATGAGGTTTTTCTCCTGAGTGGATTCTTTGATGTGTATAAAGATGTCCCCACTGACTGAAGCTCTTTCCACATTCCAGGCATTTATGAGGTTTTTCTCCTGAGTGGATTCTTTGATGTGTATTAAGATATCCCCTCTGACTGAAGCTCTTTCCACACTCCAGGCATTTATGAGGTTTTTCTCCTGTGTGGATTCTTTGATGTATATAAAGATATCCCCTCTGACTGAAGCTCTTTCCACACTCCAGGCATTTATGTGGTTCCTCTCCTGTGTGGATCCTCTGATGTGTATAAAGGTTTCCCCTCTGACTGAAGCTCTTTCCACACTCCAGGCATTTATGAGGTTTTTCTCCTGAGTGGATTCTTTGATGTGTATAAAGATGTCCCCCCTGACTGAAGCTCTTTCCACACTCCAAGCATTTATGAGGTTTTTCTCCTGTGTGGATTCTTTGATGTATATAAAGATATCCCCCCTGACTGAAGCTCTTTCCACACTCCAGGCATTTATGAGGTTTTTCTCCTGTGTGGATCCTTTGATGTGTATGAAGGCTGCCCCTATGACTGAAGCTCTTTCCACATTCTAGGCATGTATGAGGTTTCTCTCCTGTGTGGATAATTAGGTGGCTTTGAAGATTTCTCTTTCTTTTGAAGGTTTTCCAACATTCCGGGCACTGATGTTTCTTTCCTTCCTCCTGGATCTTCTCGGGTTTTCGGGGTCTTCCGAAGGAGCCTCCGCCCCCCAGGCCCGTCTTGGGGTCGCCCGTTTCCTCCTCCCTGCATCGCCCTCCAGGCAGCCGCCTTTCCCGGGCTCCCCCTGGGCTCCTCCCTCCTAAAGCCCCGGAGCCCCCGGCCTTTCCCCACCGTCTCCCCGGAGAGCTGCGCTGGGACCGGGCAGGGATGCTCCGCAGGGCCCGCTCTCCTCCTCGTCCTCTCAGGCGGCGCTTCCTTCCTGCATCCGCCGCCATCCTCCGTCCTCCTGCAGGGGAGAAAGAGAAGAGGGTCACAGCTGCGTCCCCTTCCCCGCGGGGGAGGCCAGGCCCAAGCCCCCGCCTCCCACGGGCCTCCCGGGCATTCTCCAGGCAGACACGGCCTCCCTCCCCGCCTCCCGTCTCCCTCCTCCCTCCCCGCCCTCAAAACTAGGCCTCGGGCTCCCAGGCCTGCCTTCTCCCGAGAGACCCTCCTGGACCTCAACTCCCAGCAATCCCTGCGACAAACCTGCATCAAACGGCTTCCTCTGTCGCCGATTCAGGCAGCTTCCCTCATTCCCTGTTTTGTTTCCGGAAGTGGGGGCTTCACGCCCTTTTTTCTCCACTAGTTCCGCCTTTTCCTTTCGAGGATCCGCCCCAAGGAGTCCTCCTGCCAATCGCCGACATCCGGAGCGTAACCAATCGGGGTCCTTCTTCCTGCAACAAGGCAGATGGCGCCTGCGCAGTGCCGCGGTTTATTACAGTCCGGGGCGGAGGTGGGTCGTGGGCGGGGCATTCATATCAGCCAATGAAGGGCAGCCAGTTGGGTCTATTGTGGGACCTTAGGAGACTCTGAGTCGGAATCAGCCGCTCTTTGTGTCCTGGATTCCCTCTTTTCATTGAAGGAAATCTCTTTGCTACAATACTCTTAATAAGTTGCCTTTAAATGCTCGTCCCACTCAGATCCTCATTGGAGCAAGTGTGCTGTGGCTGAAACTAGGGCTCATTTGACCTTTATTGTTGTGGGTGTGAAAGAGCTTCTCCCTGCCATTGTTTGATATAATCTATGTGGATTTCCCAAATGTGGGTACCTATTAAGACCATCCTCAACATCTGAAGCTGTCAGTTGGATTCCCTGAATGGTCCCCTTGTCTTCCAGCAGAAACCACTACAAGGGACTCCTTAAGGCCAAGGAAGCTTTGTGATATATGAGCCATATTCTTAGAAAGCCTCCACCCTTTTAGCCTTAAACTCCTGGCTCTTCCCCAGGCCTTGGGCGATCAGACAAGGAGAAGGTGGCATGGATTAGCCCCAAGTTTTTATTTTATGTTTTAATGTGTTGGATACTTCTTAAAATGCCCTTTTGGGAGCTGCACAGAGTTGACTGAAAGATGGGCAGTTATAAGAAGGTTTTAAATGAAGAAGACTCTTTGGGGATGTGTTTGGTCCTCCCACTAGGTGCTGGGTGTTCCCCAGTTGCCAGGATAGGGAAAGTCCCCCATTCCTCTGCTTTCTGTTCATTAGCTAAATGATTATCAAAAAGTGCATCTAGCTCAGTGGTGTCAAAACTCTTATTTCATTCAGGGCTGCATCAGGGTTATATTTGGGGGGGGGGGAGTCCCTGGGTAGGTGTGGCCAGCTCATCTTCACTCTTCTTGCGGGCACCTGTGGTGGCCAAGTGCTACGACAGGACTTCCCTCAGACCCTCCCTCCCTCATAATCTTCCTTCCTCCTGCCCTCCCTTCCCTTCTTTTTTTTTTCCTTCCCTCTTTCCTTATTTTTCCTTCTTTCCTCCCTTCTCGGCTTTCCTTCTTTGCCTTTCTGCTTTCCTGTCCCTTCTTGGATGCTCAAATGCAAAAGGAGAGACATTTTTTTTGCTTTTAGTTTGTTTTCCTACTCCTCTGCCGGTGAAAATGGAGCTGGGGGGGTGGGGGTGGAGGCCACATTTTTGCTGGTGGAGGACTGCAGGCGGCTGTTGCAGCTGAAAACGGGGCCTGGTAGGGCTACACGCTTCCCTCCCGAGCTCTCTTTTCGCTGGCAGAGGCATTGTGGGCCAGTCCGATCGGTTCCCCACGGGCCAGATCCAAGCACCCTTCAGTTTGATCTAGTTCCTCCGATTGGGCAGTCCCTCGTATACACACCTATGGCAACCTCATTCCGCTTTCCTTTCATATTAACCCAAATGCATTCAAGGAGGTTTTCTTCATTTTTTACCTTTTGCATTTCTACAAAGGTGCAGCTGTTTAAATGCAACTCCACCTCCACCTCTTTTTATTAGGTGTTTTGCAAAATTTAACTCCTCCTGGGTGTCATCCCACCATGTTTCAGTAACGGCAGCAGTCTCATCTTTGCTCTCGTGTTCTGGGACTTCAGGTTCGCTCTGTTTATTCTTCATACTTTGGGTGTTGATGTGTAGGCATCTCCTCCTTTTTTTATTCTCCCTGTGTTTCCTTCCTACACCTGCATTAGTCCCGGAGGGTTCAGAAAATAATTTCCAAAGAACTTGGCTCACAAACAGTTTATTCAACAACTTTATTTTCCCTCTCTACTCCAAGATCTCTGCTCTTTCGAATTGATTAGGCAGCTCTTCCACTCTTCAGAGGGAAGGGAAAGAATTAAAACTCTCTGCTTCCTTTCCCCACCTGCCCTTCCCACAAATCACAAGAAACACACTTCGAAAAACAATAAATTAGCGATACATTCAAGTATAGCAGCCAAGGTGATCCCTGCAAGAGCTTTTCTTCTTCTGCTCTGCCCGAGCCTGGACGAAGGGAAGGGCCCGGCCTTCTCCCCCAGCTGACCTTCCCCTCTGCAGAGTGGGGCTTTGGCCTTGTGGCACGGAGACCCTTACTGTGGCACGAAGCAGCAGCTGGCATGCCTCCCTCACTGCCCATGGACTGAGGAGAAAGGCTTTCCGGGTGTGGCTATGCCCAGAAAAGGGGATTTGGGACCCTTTGAAAGTTCTCTACCACTGGACGCTTTGTAGGATGCGATCAAAGATGCTTTTGCTGAGGAGACAATTTATTTGGGATATTCTCACCCAGCAAGGTGAACAATCCCCCCCCCCCTCGGTCCTTCCCTTCATCTAGCTGGCCATTCGATGGACAGGATGGAGACTGTAGTTGCCAGGGTTTCTGAGCTGCTGTAGTTGGGTTTCCATGATCACAAGTGATGGATTTCTCCTCCACCAAGAGCCTGGATCTTTTGGCTCAAGATACAGCTTGCCTGAAGGGCCCTTTTCCTCCCGACGGTGGGAGGCTCCCTCATAGGTTGGTTGGGGGGACAAGGCACCCTTAAAACACAGCCAGCTGGGATCTCTGAGTTGTGCACATGGCCTGGACTGGGTCCCATTGAGGCCTTTGGGCCCCATCCATTGGGCAAAGGCTTCCTTGATCTGGTCCAGGTCTAGGAGCGTCGGGTTATCGGGGTCTCCCTTCTCAACCTTTCTGCGGTCTTGGTCTGCAGTTCAGGACAGTTCTGGGTGGCAGCAAAGAGACCAGACTAGAGAGGATCGAAAACACACTGGAGACTTTGGCGTTTCTTGAGAGGTTTTCCAATCTTTCTGAGATGTTCAAAAGGCAAAAGAATCAGAAGTTGGGGAGCATCTATTGTAACCAACGTATTTGCTCCGCGGGGCCCGCTCTCTTCCTCCTCCACAGGCGGTGCCTCTTTCCTGCATCCGCCACCATTCTCCGTCCTCCTGCAGGGGAGAAACAGAGGCGGGTCACGGCTGCGTCCCCTTCCCCGCAGGGGAGGCCCAGGCCCACAAGCCCCAACCTCCCACGGGCCTCCCGGGCATGCTCCAGGCGGACACGGCCTCCCTCCCAGCCTCCCGTCTCCCTCCCCGCCCTCAAGACTAGGCCTCGGGATCCCAGGCCTAACTTCTCCGGAGAGACCCTCCCGGTCTTCAACTCCCAGCATTCCTTGCGCCCAACCGGCAAAATCCCGGCTTCTCTGTTGCCGATTCAGCTCCCTCATTGCCCGTTTTGTTTCCGGAAGGGGAGACTTCAAGCCCTTTTTTCTCCGGAAGCTCCGCCTCTTCCTTCGGAGGGACCGCCCCAAGTGGTCTTCCCGCCAATCGACAGCCGCCCCAGAGAGACCAATCAACGTCCTTCTTCCTCCAACTAGGCAGATGGCGCCTGCGCGGTGTTGATAGTTGTTATGGTTACCCGTGGAGGTGTGGCGGGGGCAGCTTCCCTTGAAATTTGGGATCCAGGCTCCCCCCACCCCCAACCCTGGCTCTGTATTGAGGCAGGCGGAGGTCAGGGGCTCTTCTGGGGCTGCGACCTTATAGGAGACTGTAAAGGGGACCCAGTTTGGTCCATTGATTAAGGCACCAGGGTAGAAAGCAAGAGACCTGGAGTTCAAGCCCCTCTTTCAGTGCAGCCCACCTCACAGGGTTGTTGTTGGGGGAAGAGAGGAGGAGAGAACGTTGCACGTTTCATTACTTCCTAGCAAACTTCATAGTTGCTGGAAGGGTGTTGGGGCCTCAGGGAGCTAAAAAGACCCCTCATTCCAACCCTGAGCTACAAATCGTCTCCTATTTTGTTAGAAACAAAGGAAAATATCCCCCTGATTTGTAAACATAAATCCAGGATTCTAATAAATAAGATCCTACAACTCGCAAACGTGTTTTTAAGAAACATCTATATGGCCTCCATTTCATCCAGGACAATTCTTGCTCCTAGATAGAAGAACTAGGAATTCATGCAGAAAAGGAGACCGTCTCCAGTTAAAGAGGAGCTAAGGATGAGAACCTCCTGCCAATGGTTCCTGCAGGGGAATTTCCTCATAGAAGTCAGTAAAGAAATGATGAAACCATAAAATACATGGAGTGCTTGTGAAGCGCAAACAGAAAACATCGATTCTGGATAAAATTCCACACGTGACCAATTTTTGTGTCAGTCTTTCCCAGCTGGGTTCGTGTCTTTCTTGAAAGTTGCAGATGTATTTAGAGACTCTCAGAGTACTCTGTTGTGTAGTTGCTGAAAAAGCAAGTTCTCACATACCAAATAAAGAAGGGAAAAACAAGCATTCTTAACCTTTAAAAAAAAGGTACAGACTGCCATGTTAATATGTAATTTTAAACCAGTCATTTAAAAGGTGCCAGTCCATGTCTGGAGGGCTACATCGCAGGGCACACCGGCCTGGGCAGCAGCAGCAGCAGCAGCAGGAGCCCCCTCCAAAGGGGGAGGGGGTGTAGGAGGAAAATATATATATGTGTGTCAACTGGAGCATCCAAGGGCTCAAAAAAAGTTGAAAAATCCAAATATGCAGGGGTCAATATTGGAGGGGATTTCTCCCCTCTGCTGTACTTTTCCAAAGGGGCCCTTCAGAAAGGAGGGATGAGGAAGGAGAAGATGAATCCGTGTGGGGGGGGGTCTGTGGAGGGGCTGGCAAGGCAGCTGGGGGGGGAGGGCCTGGCTGACTTAATCCTCTTACTGTCTCTGGGATGTATTTTGCAGTTATCGTTCATGACGGATGGATATATTGCCTCCAAACTGTACAGGTAGTACTAACTAGATCTACAATCAGAATTGAGACAAAAATTTCTGTTCTTGACAGTTGCTGCACCCCATTTTTTGCCATCATTGGCAGCTCATATCCTACAGTTGTGAAGTGAGTTGTGGAGTTGTTATGTGAATCCTCCAATGACTTTGTGGGACACCAGCTGGGAAGGTTACAAATGGTGATGATGGGGCCCTGGGTCAGCACAGCCGTCATAAATACATGCCAGTGGCTAAACGCCTGGATTTTGATCACATGGATGCTGGAACAGTTGTAAGTGTGAAAACTGGTCAAGGCCACTTTTTTCAGTGCTGCTATAACTTCACTAAGTCACTAAGCAAATAGTTGTAGGTCAAGAACTATCTGTGCAGTGCTTTAAAAATAATCCAAAATAGCCCCCAAATAGGAACCCAGAGGTCAAACTTCTTCCTGCAACAAATCTGCAAAACTAGCCCAATTTGGGAGAAAAACCGTTCAACTGCCCACACTGTTTCCAACTCGCCTTTCAACTCAATCCCCAAACCCTCCTCCTAGATACGGTTTGGCTTTTCAAGGAAAAGAAAATGCCATTGTTGATTTTTACCCTGATGTTATCCTCAATAAAGTTCAATAAAGGTTTGCAAACTCAGAAGATATAAATATGGGGATTCTCAAATTCAAAATAAAATGTCTCATCCCACTTGAAGAACTTTCCGTCCCAGAAACTCAACTGGTTTCTAATCAGCTAGAAACAATGCCTGACCAGGTTCTGCAGGATTGTCTGGGACACAACACATCCTCTCCGCAACTGCTGGGAAGGGGCTCTGCGGTATCCAAAGCAGCACATCAGATTCACTCAGTTTTCTTCCATATGAAGATGTATCCACCTTGTGAACTCCCAAGTCTCTTTTTTCCATTATGTATTCTAAATGGGCAGTGATTAATGTGTACATAGCATATGTATGGCTATATATATATTCTTTTGAGAGCAGGGCTCAGAATTTCATTTTTTAACTTCAAAGTCTAACAATCGGAGCAGCCCTCAACTACAGCCCTTGGACAGGGATCAGGCAGGGATCTCGTCCACAGCTGCCCATTTGAGAATCCAACATTCCTGAACCACTGACAGATGGACATCCAGACTCATACAAGGCCTCCCGCCCCTCCCAGGACAGCCTGCTCTGCTACTTGCCATAAGAATGACTGACAGCAGTCAAACCCAAGGCTGGGACCCTTGGCATGACCCTGGAAGACTAAAGGAATTTATTAAAAGAAATACATATATTAAATTTATTAAAAGTGAAAGTTTTAATTGGATTTTATTACTTTCTTGCCAGGCATTTACGTGGTTTTTCTCCTGTGTGGATCCTCTGATGTCTAAAAAAGTTTCCACTGTGATTGAATGTCTACTGACCACTTAAGTATGGTGTAAGGTCCACGGATGTCTTTTTTTTTTTAAATTTGATTTATATGCCGCCCTTCTCCGGAGACTCAGGGCGGCTTACAATGCACTAATCAATAGCCTTCATACTTTTGTATATTTTATACAAAGTCAGCTTATTGGACAGCCTGGTGAGATTCAAACCTGCAATAATTGCAGGCAGCTGGTGTTAATAATAGGGTGCTTTAGACCACTGTACTACCAAGGCTCTTACAAGTCATTTATGAGGTTTTTCTCCTGAGTGGCTCCTTTGATGTTTATAAGTTTCCACTGTGATTGAACATCTTTTCATACATCAGGACTTCATCTGGTCCGCCTAATGAATGTATTCTTTGATGCCTATTAAGGCTTCTCTTGCATCTAAAACTCTTTCCACTTTCCAGGCATTTATATGGTTCCCACCCCTGAATGGATCCTTTGATGTATATAAAGGGCATTGCTATGACCAAAGCTCTTTCCACACTCCAGGCATTTATGAAGTTTTTCTCCTGTGTGGATTCTTTGATGTTTATAGAGGGTGCTCCTATCACTGAAGCTCTTTCCACACTCCAGGCACTTATAAGGTTTGTCTCCTGTGTGGATCCTTTGATGTGTATAAAGGTTTCCCAACTGACTGAAGGCCTTTCCACATTCTAGGCATTTATGAGGTTTTTCTCCTGAGTGGATCCTTTGATGTATATA
>WNWU01000070.1:1900890-1943239 GCA_012654045.1 Ptyas mucosa
ATTCCAGGCATTTATGAGGTTTTTCTCCTGAGTGGATCCTTTGATGTTTATTAAGGCTGCTCCTCCGATTGAAGCTCTCTCCACACTCCAGGCACTTATAAGGTTTTTCTTCTGAGTGGATCCTTTGATGTCTATAAAGATGTCCCCTCTGACTGAATCGCTTTCCACACTCCAGGCACTTATGAGGTTTTTCTCCTGAGTGGATTCTTCGATGTTTATAGAGGATGCTCCTATCACCAAAGCTCTTTCCACACTCCAGGCACTTATAAGGTTTCTCTCCTGTGTGGATTCTTTGATGTGTATAAAGGCCGCCGCTAAGAGTGAAGCTCTTTCCACACTCCAGGCATTTATGAGGTTTTTCTCCTGAGTGGATCCTTTGATGTTTATAGAGGTTTCCCCTCTGACTGAATCTCTTTCCACACTCAAGGCATTTATGAGGTTTTTCTCCTGAATGGATTCTTTGATGTTTATAGAGGGTGCTCCTATCACCGAAGCTCTTTCCACACTCCAGGCACTTATGAGGTTTCTCTCCTGTGTGGATTCTTTGATGTGTATAAAGATTGCTGCTCTGACTGAAGCTCTTTCCACACTCCAGGCATTGATATCGGTTTCCAACTGAGTGGTTTTTTATATGATTTTCAAAATGTCTATTTGTTCTGAAGCTCTTTCCATACTCCAGGCACTTATGAGGTTTCTCTCCTGTGTGGATAATTAGGTGGCTTTGAAGATTTCCCTTTCTTTTGAAGGTTTTCCCACATTCCGGGCACTGATGCTTCTTTCCTTCCTCCTGGATCCTTCGGGGGTTTGGGGGTCTTCCGAAGGAGCCTCCGCCCTCCAGGCCCGTCTCGGGATCTCCGCCCGTTTCCTCCTCCCCGCATCGCCCTCCAGGCAGCCGCCTTTCCCGGGTTCTCCCTGGGCTCCTCCCTCCTGCAGCCCCGGAGCCCCCCGGCCTTTCCCCGCCGTCTCCTGGGGAAGCCGCGCCAGAATCGGGCAGGGCTGCTCCGCGGGGCCCGCTCTCCTCCTCCTCCTCTCGGGCGGCGCCTCTTTTCTGCATCCGCCGCCATCCTCCGCCCTCCTGCAGGGGAGAAAGAGAGGCGGGTCACGGCTGCGTCCCCTTCCCCGTGCGGGAGGCCAGGCCAAAGCCCCCGCTTCCCACAGGCCTCCCGGGCATTCTCCAGGCAGACACGGCCTCCCTCCCAACCCTCAAGACTAGGCCTCGGGCTCCCAGGCCTGCCTTCTCCGGAGAGACCCTGCCGGACTTCAACTCCCAGCAATCCCTGCGACAAACCTGCATCAAACGGCTTCCTCTGTCGCCGATTCAGACCGCTTCCCTCATTGCCCGTTTTGTTTCCGGAAGTGGAGGCCTCACACCCTTTTCTCCACTAGTTCCGCCTTTTCCTTTGGGGGATCCGCCCTACGGAGTCCATTTGCCAATCGCCGACACCCCGAGCTCGACCAATCAGCGTCCTTCTTCCTGCAACAAGTCTGATGGCGCCTGCGTAGTGCCGCGGGTTATTACGGTCCGGGGCGGAGGTGGGACGTGGGCGGGGTATTCATGTCAGCCCATGAAAGGCAGCCGATTGGGTCTATTGTGGGATGTTTTTCCAAACTTTCTGAGATGTTCAAAAGGCAAAAAAATCAGAACTTGGGGAGCATCAATTGTAACCAACGCATTTTATGAAAAGGCAGATGCTTTCAGGAGCTGCAGCATGCAACCCAGCTCCTGATTTTGACGGAGGGGGGGACCATAGAATATCTCTTCAAAAAGCAGGAAGACAACACAAGTAGAAACCAGGAGAAAAGATCCAAGCTAATTGCCTAGGGGACTGGCAACAAACTTTGTCTAATTCCACAGCTGCTGATTAAATTGAGGAATAAACTCCAAACCAACAGTCCACGATAAGCAAAGAAAAAAAAAACTCCTCTCTACCTTCAAGGAAACCAGATTAAAAGAGGGCCAGAATCCGGCTAAAAACTTTTATTTTTTTTTTTATTGAAAAAGTTTTAAAAATTTTACATACATTTTCTCCCCCCCTCCCCAACCACCTCCCCCGACTTCCCAGAGCAAGTACAAAATAAAATACAGCTTAAATTCTCTAAATTAAACTCCATTTCACACTTATTATAATCATGATCATTAAACAAATAGATAAAAGGAAAGCAAGTCTTTTTTTTCTCCTTATTCCATCTAATTCAACAAAGTTATCTCCATTTATAATTACAGCAATTAAAACAATTAAGTATTATCTAATCAAACCTATCATTACTCAATTTGGCTAATTGTTACTTAACAAATTATTAGGTCTATACAATTTAACAAAATATTTTATAACTTCTTTCATTTAAAACAAAACAACAACAACAACAACAACAAAAAGAAAAAAAAAAGGAAACCCTCACTCAAAAAACCTCCGATTTTTTTTAAAAAATTACTATATAAATTCTTCCGTCCTTCACTTTTAAACCATCAAGGTCCAATTATAATCAAAACACTTAATAAGAAATAATATTAACAATAATTTTTTAATTAATAATCAAACCTCTTATATCAATACATATTAACAAATCAACTAAGAACATCATTTAAGAACTTTATCAATCCTTTAAATTCTTCCTACTAGATTGAACCAATTGCTAATCTTCTTGTCTTCACATCTTCCAACAGCATATAAGATATCTTCATTTACGTCTACCCCCCTAAATAAAAATTGCTTCTGTATATAAAAAAAAAAGCCCCCCGAGTGACTTTGTAATTGTAATTATATTTGAAATAATATCCATCAAATCCAGTCAAAAATTAGATTAATAAATTCGTCAGACATATTAGGGAAACCACCAGATCAACTGCAATTGCCCTAGGTCCATAGTCCTTTTGCCTTGTATTCATTACCATCAAGCAGGAAACTTCAATTTGCTATATTCAGTAGAACTTCTGCGATTGCAATTAAGTCCAAATTTGTTGCAGTCCTTAATAAAATAATCCAAATCATTCAAGTCAGGGCATATTTCACAACCCAATACACCAGCATTGCTGTGATCTGTTTATTCTTCTCAAATATTCCAATACAGCTGTAAGTTGCCTCCTCATCGTCGCTCATCGCTTAGTTAACTGGCATTAAACTGCTGTCTGTTTTTTTTTTCTTTTTCCAAAAAATTCAAAATCTTTAAACAGTTAAACAGTACTTTTTAAGGACCATCATCTCATCAAGCAGGGTTATTTTCCATTTCTCCAGTCTTTCTTCTTTTCCTTTTTATGAACTTTCTTCTTAAATTCTTTCTTCCAGTAAAATTTTGCGGTTTTTGGGATTGCATATTATAAAATTTTTGCAGAAATGTAGCTTCTTCTGGAAACAACTCTTTAAGTGCAGATTGAGTTATATAAAAAAAAATTCGTGAAACCAAAATTTCATCAGCTTGCAACACTTCTTGCTCCTTATTTTGCACAACATTCATCTTTCTCTCCTCAGTAAAATCTGCTATAATCTGTTGTTGTTTTTTTGCATCTCCCAACTCTTCATTCAATCCCCCACTGCTAGATTGCAACTCAGTATTTCCATGTATTTCATTATTTCCAGCTTGAGAAACTTGAAATATAGTATCAATTCTTTTCAATAAAGCAGAGGTAATTGAACTCAAAGCTTCCTCAAATTCAGACCATTGAGGGTTAAATAACCCTCCTTTGCTTTCAAAAAGCCCAGCCATCTTGCCCCCCTTCTTCCTTCCCTTCCAGAAGGACAGAAAAAAAAAGGGGGAAGAGAAAAGAAAAAAAAAGTTTCAAGAAGAAAAAAAAAGGGAATCCTTTACAATTTGTAATTTGTATTGCTGCTTCAATTATTATTATTCCTTTCTTATTACATCCACTTTTCAAAAAGGAGTTTTACGTTTCAAAACAGGGGCTTGTCAATAATTACTTTTAGCTTTCACTTCTTCACGCCCCGTTAAAACTCAAACGCCATCTTGCTTTCACTTTCAGCTTAGGAAGAATCTTTTAAAGAAAGTAAATCTTTGGAGTTAAAAGGAAAAAAAAATACTTGCTGTTTGATTCATACTGCTTGTGCTCCGCCAGCTCGATTCAAAAAATATCTGTTTAAAGTTGGTGCTGGAATGGTTAACGACATCTAGCTCTGCAAAGCAGAGGCATCCAGGGTCCGGAGTACTGACAGGCTTAACGGGGAGCTCTCATCTTCAAGCGCCAGATTATGTGTGAAATCCGGCACTTTCAGGGAGCTCTACCGCACCCGTCTACTCACTTTCCCCCCTCATACCAGGGGGAAAGTTTTCAAACCGCAAGACAGCTGATAGTCGCTGTTCTTTGCGGTTCTACGGAGCCCTGGGCTGGCGCTTCAAAAAGAAGCATCTGGCGATGTCGCTGTCCCACTGGAAGCCCCGGCTAAAAACTTTTATTGTTTTGCCTGAAAATCCTTCAATGGGTTACTAAAAATATTATTTTTGTGATGGCCGCAATAGCTATAGAGGTAGCCCGCATTTAACCATTCATTATGGCAGTCCTGAATGAAGGGACATAACCCGTCCCTGAAGTTACGCCCATTGCCCCTGTGGCCACAAAAGGAAAATTTGACGCTCTGCACCCTGCCTGACGTTATGACTGGCCATAAGGGCACTGCAGCTCCCCCACCTGCCCCTTCCTGACCCCATCTCTGTTCTCCTCTGGCCCATGAAATGAGCATGCAAAACTCCAAGAACTACTGAAGGATCATGGGAATGGAGACCACTTGGAGAGCGGTGCAAGGCAGCCTCAGTAAAAAGACCTTGCCACACACAGGCTGGGCACGCCTGACCATAATTGGAAAGGAGTGGCAAAAGTGAGAAGTCCAGTTGCCTCTTGAAAAAGCACCTTTAAGGTTGGGAGTTCTAGTTCAGCAACATCTTGCTTCCATTTCACACCACACGCACCTTTTAGAATAGAGCTGGAAGGGCCCTTGGAGATCTTCTTGTCCAGCCTATACCATTCCAGACAAGTGACTGTCTAGTCTCTTCTTAGAAACCTCCAGTGATGGAGCGCCCACGATTTCTGGTGGCAAGCTGTTCCACTGGTTAAGTGTCCTCATTGTTGGGAAGTTTCTCCTTAATTCCAGGTTGCTTCTCTCCTTGGTTAGTTTCCAACCATTGGGGCAACCGTGACCAGGATAACTGAGAATCCCCATAGATAATATAACTCCCAACAGTTTTGCCATTTCCCAGGCCAGCCTGTAGAGTGTCTTGGCCAGCCTACCTGGGCAGGTTGTTGTGAGGCTCCAATTCTGGGGGGTTCCAGGGCCCCACCTCCTTGGCAGAAAGATGGGCTGGGAGCTGCCTTCTAAAGAAAACCCTGTATGAGTTTAAATTTAGGGGTACTGGAGTAAGATTGATACTTAATTGATTTTTTTATTGAATGTGTTTAACTAATTAGTGAAATTATGATAAATGGATTACTTTTAAAATAAGAGATCAGAATATAAATAATTGATGAAATAATAATGAATTATTTAAGTCAATATGAAGAAATGACAAAATGTAGGGATACTTAAGAATTGAAAATAAGATCCAGAAATAAGAAGTTTTGCTTAACGCATTGTAAGCCGCCCCGAGTCTCTAGAGAAGGGCAGCACATTAAAAAAAAAGTTTAATATATAAAATTGTAGTAGTTGGAACATTTGGGTTAATTGGTTTCTACTAATATGTTATTTGGAATAGTTGATAAAAGAATCATTGGCGATTAAAATAAGAGAATTCAAGGAAACAATCGGGGATCGTACTATGTTATGTGAATTTAAATTTAGGGGTTCAAATTTTAAGGAGGGAAAAGAAAAATTGAACTATAATAGGATGAGAAGTTGAGATGAAGGGTAATTTGATTTCTTAAAATTAGAGAGAGATAAATGCTGTGAGAAAAATTGAACATATAAAAATGTGTGAAAGAGGAACAAAAATCTGTACAAATTTAAGACCGGGCCAATATTTTGTTCAGAAAAGATGAATTGTGTTTAAAAAATAAAAAAAAAAACCTAAAGAAAACACTGGACTGAGCATCTCTGGGGCTGCAGTGCGCCGGCAGGTGGGGCGAAGACTCGTCCTTTGCTGCTCCCTGATGGCCGGTAGCGGAATTGCAGCTCGGTTTTACTTCAAGGCCGGGAAAGATGGCGGCCGCGGCCTGCAAAGCGCTGCTCCGGCCTCCTCGCTGGCTCTTCCTGGGAGTCGTGGGAATCGGGGCGCGGGGTCTGGGCGGGTGGCCGGTGCGGGGGCCAGCGGCTCCATCACCCCCGGCCGCGGCTTCCCGGCGACGGGCCTTGACGGTGGGGCCTGGGGAGCGGCAGCCACAGGAGGGCCGGCTCGCCAAGGCGGAGGCGGCGGCGCACTACCGGCTGCTGTTCACGTGTAAGGTGGGTCCGCACGGGATGCGTCGCTCCTGCTGAGGGGGAGGAAACGGTTCAGGGCAGCGAAGCCAGGGCGCCATCTTTGTAGCGGGTGGAACACAGATAAGCCGCGGGCGCCATCTTGGCAGCTGGCGAAAGAAGGAAGTGAGGCCGCGGGCACCATCTTGGCAGCTGGCAAAACAAGGAGGGAGGGCGAGAGCGAAATGCAAGATACGCTGTCTAGCACTGGAAAGGTTTTTTTTTTTGTTTTTGTTTTGAAGGACCAGGTCAGCCTGCTCAGAAAATGCCTTGAAGTTGTTTGTGAAGATTTAGGGTGTTGGGTTTGACTATGGTTTGTCTGCTCAGCTGACTAACATCTGATCTGGGAAAAGGTTAATTGAGGTTCGGCCTCTTTAGCAGTAGGAGCATGGCTGGGACTGGAATTGGAAAAGCAGCAATGATGGCTGATTGCTTACGTGTTGCTCCCAAGAGAGCTGCAGACATCTTCCCACTCAAACAGCATCACCCCAGGATTTGCGTGGCTCACCCAACAAAGATGCCGGAGTCTTTGAAGAGGGGGCTTTGCTCCTGGGCTGGACGGTTAGGCGGTTAGTTGAGCCAAAGCGGAAATTCCATTTTTAATATAATAAGTGTTTTGCCCAGATGCGTATGTTCTTTCCCGTTTTATTTTTCTCTTTTGTAAGCCACCTAGAGCCTTTGGGAGTTGGGCTGCTTTCCACATTTAAAAAGAGAAGTCATTCCTAAAGATATGGGCATGGCCCCCAAATTCCCTGCCCTTGGATATCCCAGAGAACCACTCTGAAACATCCCTGGTGGAACCTGGTTTCTATTTCAGGTATGCAGGACACGATCTGCGAAAACTATTTCCAAGGTGGCTTATCATCACGGAGTGGTGATAGTGAAATGCTCGGGGTGCAGCAACCATCATGTGATTGCTGATAACTTGGGCTGGTTCTCCGACTTAGATGGAAAGAGGTAAGCAGGCCACCCTTGGCCCTCCCCACTTTCGGTTCTTCAGGGTTTGATGCTTCAGGCTGCTGAAGTGGAATTAGTTCCTGGGAACAATTCAAAACTAACATGATGGACACACCAGAATTCACAATCCAAAAATCTTTGGTTATTGTTTTGGCTTGCAAAATGAGCACCAAGCAGAATTCCTTCTGTGACCAAAACTATTTTATTCTATTATTTTGGCTTTTCCTAGAGTGGTACAGTGGCCTAGAGGTGGAGCTCTCACCTCACACTCAGGAGGCTGTGAGTTCGATCCTAGGTAGAGGCAAATATTTCTCTCTCTTCTGGGCACAATGAGAATTTATCTGCTGAGCAAAACTCTGCATTGGCGACAGGAAGGGCCGCCGGCCATTATACCACGCTGCTAGCTCCATTCAGTTGCCCAGACTCCACCCCGCAAGGGATTATGGGGTCGTTAAAAAGATGATGATTGTTGGCTTTTAATACTCTCTCTCAACAAGTGAAGGCTGAAAGAAACAGATAAATAAAACAGGAAATCTATAAGATAGTCTTCATGTAATTAAGGTACGACAAAGAGGAAAAATGGGTTCTGCTTGCTTTTTCTATGGGAGATATGGCCTCTGCAGCAGGGGTGAAATACTCATAGATTGGACCGGATCGCCTAATCCGGTAGCAATTTTTCCCCGTGGTCGGCGATCCGGTAGCGATTGCCTCCCGGGCGTCATTAAAAAAAAAAGGTGTGTGCTTGCGAACCGGTAAGGTAGGTAGATTTCACCCCTGCTCTGCAGTCATTGTTAGCTGGGATGTTTTCTTGCTTACAATTTCTCATTAGAGGCAGCTATTATGTATATTATAGATTATATAATGCTTCCTACCTTCTTCGTAACACAATTTTCTTTCTGAATTAGGAACATTGAGGAAATCCTTGCAGCCAAAGGAGAGAAAGTGAGGCGAGTCGCAGGTGAAGACGCTCTCGAACTCTTAGTTGAAGACCCCAAATTGCTGGAACTGCTGAGCAAAGGAGGAGGAGGAAAAGATCCAGAGTGATCAGAACAGACGTCTTCAATTAACCCAGGAAAAAAAAACTTAGCTAGACCTTTATTTGAAGTAACACTTTGGAGTGTTCCTTCAGCTGAGTTTTTTCCAATCTTGTGGATTGCAGGATTGTCGTTTCTCAGGAAATGTTTTTTATCCACTGCACAGGATGAAATTTAGCCGTTGAATATTCTTTGAAGAATATTGTCTATTCTTTTCGTAGGACGTGGCAGAGAAGATGTGAGGGAGGCCTTGTATGTGCACAAAGCTGCACTACACAAATGTTTACACCCACTTTCAAGCTAGGAAGGAGTTGCCTGGTCCATCTTGGAGCAAGAATCCTGCGTGAGGCCATCTGGGCTGGAGATCCCATTTTCAGTTGGGTTGATGGTGTAGCTCCGTCTCGCTAGCCCTGCATACAACTAAACCAAAGCTATCAATCCAAGCTCCATGCAAGTTAATGTGGTTCTACTGTGCCCTCATCCTGGCTTGGCTTAAGTGTTTTGATTTCTTGTCTTTTTGTTCCAGAAGGTGGGAGAAGAAACAATGGTTTAAATTACATGAATTTTGACAGACTTTGGATTATCATTCTTATGGCAATAGCAGTTCACTAGCGGAATAAGCTGTCCTGGGAAGTGGGAGAGGCTTCATGGGGATCTGGACGTCCATCTCTCAGTGATTTGGGAATGTTGGGTTGTCACCCGGGCAGCAGTTAGATGAGATTGTCTCTAAGATCCCTTCCGATCTAGGATCCCACCAGTTTTAGGACTGAGAATGTCTTCAGATAGCCACCAACTAGGAAGATCCCCTAAAGTAGGGGTCTCCAACCTTGGCGACTTTAACCCTGGAGGACTTCAACTTTTAGAATGTGAAGTCCTCTAGGCTTAAAGTTGCCAAGGTTGGAAACCCCTGCCCTAAAGTGTTGGCTATTTCTGCCAACTTGGTGTCATCTGCAAATTTGATGAGTTCCCCTTCTCATCTTAAATTGCATATGAAGATGCTGAAGAATGGTAGGCCCAAGACAGAATCTTGGGGTACCCCACTGCATGCTTTTCTGATTCTGAAGCTTACTGGGAACATTCCTCAGGAACTGACAACGCAGAGACCGAAGGTACCTGACCTTGTCTTGTTACCTGGAGGGAAAAGTGGAGAATGTTTCATGGGACTCCTTAGTTTTGACGCAGCCGAGCTCCCAACTTCTTTTGATTTGTGAACAGCATGGGCAGGTAAAGGTAAAGGTTCCCTTCGCGCATACGTGCTATTCGTTCCCGACTCTAAGGGGCGGTGCTCATCTCAAAGCCTCCACCGGGCATGTCTGTCCTTCTGAAGGGATGAAGAGGGAGGAGAGGCGGTGAGGAGTTTGTCCCCTTCCCCTGAGGGAAGCCTCCGCCTCTCATAGCCCCTTTCAGGGGTCTCTCTGAATTCTTTGATGTCGTTGGAGGGTCACAAGATGCACCCGTCCAATTCCCAGCTACCCCCACCCATCCTTTCCTCAAGCACCCTGCTCCAGTAGTAGCGGCAGCAGAAGTGTTGCGTGCAAACCAATAGCACTCCATACTGTAGGAAAAGTACAAAACAGTTGATTGTATGGAAGAAATGCAGCTCAGTTACATCAGAGACATGGACAGTAAGTTAAACATCCTATCATATTAAGCATAACCATTGAAAAGGGCATTGTATTAAAAGCAGAACGTTTGCATGGGGAAAGGAATCACATAAATCTGTTGTGAAAAGGTTCTATTTCAGCCAGTTGAAATGTCTAGCCTGTACCATTCAAAACGTTCTTTATTTTGAAGTTAGAAAGTTGAGTGGGAATCTTCAAGACCTCTAGACCCCAATTCCAAGCAAAAACCGCTAGATAACCATTCATACAAGGAGGCAGGGAGTAAAGAGAAAGAAGAAGGAAAAAAAGGAAAACACAGTGAAGTAGAGTGATGGAAAGGATGGAAAACCAAGATACAAAGTAGGAGATATAAGAAACATACCCAAGATCCATAAAGGACTCAAATCCCTATATATGAACACTCAAAGTTTAAGGAAGAAACAGGTGAAGTTGAAATACTAATACACGAAGGTACATATGATATAGTTGCTATTACTAAAACTCATGGGATGAAACTCATGACTGGATTGGATGGATGGATTGATTTGTAATTGGGGGAAACACTGGGTGGTCCTTAATGGGAATTCATCTACATGGAGGGAAGGAAGCAGTGGGGAACTACAAGGTTCCGTCTTAGGCCCAGTACTGTTCAATATCTTCATAAAGGACTTAAATGAGGGAATAGACGTGGGACTCATTGAATTTACTAAGCTGGTAGGAATAGCCAACACCCTAAATTACAGACTCAAGATCCAGATAGATCTTGACAAACTTGAGCAATGAGTCTTATCCAACAACATGAAATTTAATGTGGAAAAAAGTGAGGTTTTACACCTGGTCAGGAAAAAAACAAAGTACAGATTAAGCGAAACCTGGTACAAAAACAATAATTGTGAGAGGGATCCTGGACTCTCAGTAGACGATTACTTAAACATGAGTTAACAAAGAGCAGCAGCAGCCAAAACAGCTAATTGAATCCTTGGTTGTATAAACAGAGGCACAGAATCAACATCACATGAAATATTAGCACCACTTTATAAAACCTTAGTAAGGCCACACCTGAATATTACATTCAATGTTGGTCACCACATTACAAAAAGTTGTTGAGACTTTGGAAAAAGTGCAAAGAGCAACTAGGATGATTAAGGGGCTGGAGACTAAAACATGTGAAGAACGATTGTGGGAACTGGATACACCTAGTCTAGAGATAAGAAGGACTAGGAGTGACATGATAGCACTGTTCCAATATCTAACAATTAACCAGTGGAACAGCTTTCCTTCAGAAGTTGTGGGTGCAGAGATGAAGGAATTGGAGGGGAGCAGGAAGGAGAGAGAGGGACAGAAGAGTAGGAAGGAAGGAAGGGAAAGGAAAGCAGAGTAGGAGAGAAGGAGAGAGGAGAAGGGGAAGTAGAGAAGAGAAGAGAAGAAGGAGGTGGGGAAAGAGTTGGAAGGAGAAGAGGGAGAGGGTAGGTTTGAGGAGAAAGATTGCTGTACAATAAAAAAAGTGGAAGAAAGGCAACTGAACAAACAAATATAAATATATTAGGAAAAAGAATGAATTGTTAAAGAATAAAAGAGTACAAATATGTACAAACTAGCAAAGTTAGAATCGGGATAAATGAAGGAGGTGTTTATATATGCAAGTATACAAATACTGAGGTATATTCAAAAAAAAAAGGAAAGGGGGGAAGGCGATATTGATAAAAATTGTAATTGAGTAAAATGTACTTGAATTTGGCTAATTGTATAAGATAAGAAACGACCAACACTGTTAAAATAAAAAAGGTGTGGGTGAAGGTGGGAGAGGAGAAAAGAAAAAAACTAGCAGGGACTTGGAGTAGAACGCCTCCAAGGTCCCTTCCACCACCATTATTTTGCTATTAATATTCTGTTGCTTTGCATGTACACTGAGAACTTCTGCACGGGAAGAAAATTCCTTGTGTGTCTAACCCCACTTGACTAAACCAATTATTCAGTTGATCTTCATTGTGTTCAATTCAATTATTCAGATATGTATCAGACAGAAGGTCTTTCCACACTCAGGCATATCTAGCATCCCCCCCCAAATGTGAATCCTTTCATGTCGATGAAGGTGTCCACCATTAGTAAAGCTCTTTCCACAATAAGGCATTCATATGGTTTTCCTCGTGTGGATTCCTTGATGTGAATAAAGGTTCTGCTTTGAACTGAAACTTTCCCCATACTCCAGGCATTTCTGTGATTTTTCTCCCGTATGAATCATTTGATGTCCATAGAGAGTCCCTTTCCTATTGAAAGCCTTTCCACATTCCAGGCATTTATAGGGTTTCTCTCCTGAGTGGATTCTTCGATGTATGTAAAGGTTTCCTCTCTGATTGAAGCTCTTTCCACACTCCAGGCATGGATACAGTTTTTGTCCAGTGTGGATCCTTTGATGAATGTAAAGGTTTCCTGCCCGATTGAAGCTCTTTCCACAGTCCGGACACTTATGTGGCTTTTCTCCTGTGTGAATCCTTTGATGTACATAAAGGGTGCTCCTATGACTAAAGGTCTTTCCACACTGTAGGCATTTATATGGTTTTTCTCCAGTGTGGATCCATTGGTGTTTGCTGAGCTTTCCACTGTCAGTAAAGCTCATTCCACACTCCAGGCATTCATATGGTTTTTCTCCTGTGTGGATTCTTTGATGTGCATAAAGACGTCCCTTCCGAGTGAAGCTTTTTCCACAATCTAGGCATTTATGCAGTTTCTCTCCCAAGTGGATTATTTGATGTCTAATAAGGGTGCTCTTGTGAGTGAAGCACTTTCCACACTCCGGACATTGAAATGGTTTCTCTGCTGTGTGGATTCTTAGATGGCTTTTAAGATATGCATTTGTTTTAAAAGATTTTTCACATTCTGTGCATTGATATTTCTTTTCTCCCTCATGGATTCTTTGGGGATTGCCGAGTGTTTCGTCTGCTCTCTCACTGAAGCTGTTTCCACAACCCGGGTGGTTTTCCTGTTTCTCTCCTAAGTGGATTCCTTGATGTGTAGTAAGATGTCCTGTGTGATTGAAGCTCTTTCCAAATTCCAGGCATTTATATAGTTTTTCTCCTGTGTGAATTCTTTGATGGCTATACAGGGATGCTTTACTACTGAAGCTGCTTTCACATTCCATGCATGTATAGGGTTTCTCTCCAGTGTGAATTCTTTGATGGTCATGAAGGCGTCCACGTATAGTAAAACTCTTTCCACACTTGAGGCATGTATATGGTTTTTCTCCTGTGTGAATACTTTGATGCTTATAAAGGTTTCCACTGTCAGTAAATCTCTTTCCACACTGCAGGCATATATAAGGTTTTTCTCCCGTGTGGATCCTTTGATGTACATAAAGGGTATTCCTATGACTGAAGCTCTTTCCACACTGCAGGCATTTATGAGGTTTTTCTCCCGAGTGTATTCTTTGATGTCTATAATGACTGCTCCTCTGACGGAAGCTCTTTCCACACTCAAAGCATTTATAAGGTTGTTCTCCTGTGTGGATTCTTTGATGTTGATTAAGATCTCCTCTCTGGTTGAAGTTCTTTCCACACTCAAAGCATTGATGTGGGTTTCCAACTGAGTGGTTTTTTAGATGGTTTTCAAAATGTCTATTTGTTTTGAAGGATTTTTCACATTCTGGGCATTCGTATGATTTTTCTCCTGTGTGGATCCTTAGATGGTTTTCCAGATCTCCATTTCTTTTGAAGGATTTTTCACATTCCGGGCACTGATATTTCTTTTCTTCCTCCTGGATCCTTCGGGGATTCCTGTGTCTTCCGAAGGACCCTCCGCCTTCCAGGCTTTTATTCGGTTTCTCCCTCCAGTGGGTCCTTTGATGTTTATAAAGGCTGCTCCTCTGAGTGAAGCTCTTTCCACACTCCAGGCACTTATGAGGCTTTTCTCCTGTGTGGATTCTTAGATGTCTATTAAAGCTGCTCCTATAATAGAAGCTGATTCCACACTCCTGGCATTTAAATGGTTTCTCTCCTGAGTGGATCGTTAGATGGTTTTTCAGATTTCTATTATTTTTGAAGGATTTTTCACATTCTGGACATCCATATTTCTTCTCTCCTGAGTGGATTTTTAAATGGTTTTCAAGATTTCCGTTTCTTTTGAAGGTTTTTCCACATTCCAGGCACTGATGTTCCTTTGCTTCCTTCTGGATCTTCTCGGGTTTTCGGGGTCTTCGGAAGGAGCCTCCGCCCTCCTCAGGGTCTCCGTCCGTTTCCTCCTCCCCGCATCGCCCTCCAGGAAGCCGCCTTTCCCGGACTCCCCCTGGGCTCCTCCCTCCTGCAGTCCCGGAGCCCCCAGGCCTTTCCCCGCCGTCTCCCGGGGAAGCCGTGCCAGGACCGGGCAGGGTTCCTCCGCGGGGCCCGCTCTCCTCCTCCTCTCGGGCGGCGCCTCTTTCCTGCATCAGCCGCGATCCTCCGTCCTCCTGCAGGGGAGAAAGATTAGAGGGTCACGGCTGCGACCCCTTCCCCGTGCGGGAGGCCAGGCCCAAGCCCCCGTCTCCCACCGGCCTCCCTCCCAGGAGTTTCTTTTTTCGCAGAGCTTGTCAGGCTGCGAGTCCCAGCGGTTTACCTGCATTCTGACACTTCCGTCGCTTAAGCGTACATCTACTTCCGTCGCTCGTCTGATTGCGCAAATGTGGGCGGGGCCTTTTCCTCCCCTGTAACTCCCGTATATTTGTCCCATTGCGGAACGTGGGAAGAAAACTTTCTCTGCATTCCCGGTGAATATTTGCATGCGGCCGCCTTCTACGCCATCCCATTGGCGGCCCCGCTTTGTGACTCCGCCCCTCGTTCCTTTCTGGAGTGGCGCTGCCGCCGTTCGGCGTTTGGGCTCCTCCCGCCCTTTGGCTCCGCCTCACCGCTGCTGGCTCTTCCCATCCGCTCCTTTCGCCCTCCGCGGCTCTTCCAAGGCGGCCTGTCTGCCCTTCCTCCCTTCGTTGCCCCCCCCCCCATACAATCTGGTCCGTGTTTCAGGCGGGGCTGCGGTCGAGGGGCTGCTCTGACAGGCGGGTGCAGCCTTCCCTCCGCCGGCCTACCTCGCAGGGTTGTGCGGTGGGGAGACAAAGTGGGGGAAGTCCTGACTGTCCCCCACAAAGCGCCTCAGGAGGGGAGGGGAGGGGGCGGATTGGGGGGTGGTCTGCCTTGTCCTTTCTCTCCCCCCCCCGCCTACCTCCTGCCCTTCTTCTGGTGCTCCTCCTGCCCCTCCTTTTCTTTCCCCCCACCTCCTACCCCCCCCCACTTGCTGCTCCCCCACCCCTCCTGTTCTTCCCCCCATACCCTTTCCTTCGTCTGGTGCCTCCCACCCCTGCCCCGCTTCTTCCACCCACCCCCACTTTTCCTCTTCTTCCTCCCCTGCTTTTCCTCTTCTTCCCCCCCCCCACTGCCTGCCCTTCCTCTTCTCCACCTTTTGTACAAAAAGGTGAGAAAATGGGCAGCTTTGGTGATTGGTTTGCTCGCCTCCTACAGACATTTGCCTGGCATGTAGAAAAGGTGGAGCACGTGAGGTTTGATAGGCACCTGTCATCTCCATTGGAATTCTGCTGGCTTTATGACCTCATTCATGCAGGCTAAACTGCCAGTTATTACAATGAAGATGCCATCCAAGTGGTAGGTTGGTTTTCAGAAGGGACTCTGGGGAAGCTTCCCTCCACTTGTAGGAAATTTATCAGACTTTTATTCCAAGGGTGAAAACGCCAATTCTTCCATTCAATCTCCCTTCTTAGGAAAGGGAAGCTGGGTGAAGATGTGCTCCAGCGAATGTTATTTTTAATTAGCAGTTGATAGTTTTTAATCATGTGGTATCTTTGCTTCTAAACCCAGGCACTACCAGTTTGGTGCGGAGCTGAAAAGAGCTGAATTACCTCCACTGTGGGAGACTTTTACCTTTGTAAACGGGTTTTTTTGCCCACCTGAAAATACAAATACAAACCGCCAAATAATTCAAGCAAAGCAAAAATCATTTATTAAGGTGGGCTCAAGTTTTTTTTTCTACAGGGTAAAGAAATATGATGCATGTAATATTCAGTACATGTGACACATTGGTAAGCAAACGATCAAACTAATTCCCTCAACGGACAAATGGCTGCAAAAGTTGATGGGAGTTAGCAGAGACGGCTAAACTTACTGATTAAAAAAAAAGAACGTAATTTTATTTCTACCGGGAAACCATTTTTGGAGATTGTGCTTAAGATAGAAAAAGAAAATACTTTTTTTTGGGTTTTGTGGATTAGATTTGATGTTACAGAAGGTATGTGTTATCTAAAAGTAAAAAGTTGGAAGTTTTGTTATTTTATTTATTCTACTGCATCAAAAGTCGGTCAGGAAGACCGAGGAAAGAATACGCAGCAAAAAAAGCCATTGATTTGCAGCACAAAACCCAGCCTTTGCCCAGGCCAGCAGTGCGCTGCAATGCCATGCCCCAAGAATGCCCAGCCCTCCTGGCCATAATTGCGTGCACCAACCTCCACTCTGATACCCTTCCTGGCGTCTACTTTACAGTCCAAATCTTACCTTCCATTGTCATCTTCCTCCTGCTGCTACTTGCAGATCCAAGCACTAGGTGAGGCTGCAGCCCTAAGAGTTTAATTCTTCATCGCTGAAGTTGTTTAAGGCCTGTGTGACTCACAGCCACATTATTCTGCTCACCAATCAGAACAAATCGTGCCACGAGTTTTTTTTTGTGGAATCGAAGACACTGCTTCTCGTAATATTACACACCCCTTGAAAAATACGTGTAAGATTATTCAAATTCAACTATTGGGCATCACAGAACACAATCATTAAACAGAGCATAGCAATACAGGTAGAAGAGATTGCAACTATTCGCTTAGTGCCCATTCGAAGTTGCAATGACCCTTTTTACATGGCTGTTTTCCACACTTATGACCGTTGCAGCATCCCCCTGGTCGCGTGGTCAAAATTCAAGACCCTCGGCAACTCATGTTCATGACCGTGGCTCGTGATCCCCTTTTGCGACCTCGTCACAAGCAAAGCCGAGTGGGAAACCAGATTCACCGTCTTACTAATTTAACCCCTGCAGTGATGCACTTCACAAATGTGGCACGAAAAGTTGTAAAATGGGAGAAAAGTCCCTTAACAAATTTCTCACTGAACAACATAAATTTTGGGCTCAATTGTGGTCATCAAGTCGAGGACAACCTGTAAAGGGAATACTAAAATGGTGGCATTCGGAAGTTTGCTTACTTTTGAGCAGGGGTGAAATGCTCCCGGTTCGGACCAGATCGCCCGATCCAGTAGTGATGGACCAGATCGCCCGATCCAGGTGGTTCGGAGAACCAGGAGCAAAAATCCCTGCTACCCCCCCCCCCCCCCCCCCCCCCCATGCCCAACATGAGCCACACGATCATCAGGGTTTTTTTAAAAAAATTTAAAAACATTTTTTCTACAATCTCTTCGGCCCAGGAGGTTGCAGGAAAAAAAATGCTTTTAAAAGCCTCTAACGATCCCATTTTTCTTTTTTAAAAAAAGCCTCTGCCGATCAGGGAACTCAGCTGGGATCGTCAGAGGCTTTTAAAAGAAAAAAAGCCTCTGCCGACCAGGGAACTCTAGAGATTCACTGAAGAGATTGTAGAAAAAATGGTTTTAAAAGTTTTTTAAAAAAAGTTGGCCATGCGCGCCCGCTCACATTTACCCCACCACCAAGCCATGCCCACAGAACTGGTAGTAACAAATTTTTGATTTCACCAGTGGTTTCTTTCTCCCTCCTCCCACGTGGTTAGGAGGTCTCATAACACACCACTGGTGGGCATAAAATTTAACAGGGACCTCCAGCAACTGGGGTTCTCCTTGCCAGTTTTGGAGCTACATGTAGGTCTGGAAACAACCACGGAAGGTGCCAAAGTGAGACATGTCCCTGTGGCCCTAGAAGGGGCCACTTCACAGTGGAGAATCACTCTCCACAAGGATGATACCCTGGAGCTGAGAAAATTCAACAATTTCATGGTGTCCTTCACAAGCGGTTCAAGGACCCCCCCGGCCAACCACAAAGCTGGAGGTCACATCAAGACCATCAGCCAGGGATGGAGAGGAGTGGCTGAGTCCATCCGGGAGTTTTGTGACCTGGCTTGCAGGTTTACTGCCTGGCCACAAGACATCCTGGTTGGCTGCTCCCAAGATGGGCTGAATGATGTCAGGGTCAAGAACTTTAGTAAACTATTGTAAACTGACACTTTGCAACAGGGAAAATATGTTTTAGACATTTTTATTATTTAACAAACAAACAAAAATCATGCACATGAGAGACTGACATTATAGTGACTTGCAAAACATGTCACATGTATGCGCTTATGTCCAAAGGACACTCAAACTGTTTATCAAATGTAAATCCTAAGAAAAAGTAAAGGGTCTAGAAGCAACTCTATTTTGAAACTCAATGAACAAAGAGAGAAATCCCAGCCTGAAAAAGACGACTACACCAAAATTAAACACAATAGAGAGCAAACTACTTTTAAAAAAAAAATTATACTGTTTTCGTGTGGATTTATGGATGTGAATGAAGTTTCTCCTTTGACCTGAAACTTCTCCCACAGTCCAGGCATTTATATGGTTTTTCTCCTGTGTGAATCATTTGATGTCTATAGAGCTCCTCTCGTATTGAACCACATTACACATTCCAGGCATTTATAGAATTTTTCTCTAGTGTGGATTCTTTGATGTGGACAGAAGTTTGCATCCTTAGTAAAGCTCTTTCCACACTTAAGTCATTTACCGTGTTTCAGTTGATTACCTGCGTAACCAACAGGTGGAAGTAGACCTGGGGGGTAAGGCAGTCTATCCGGCTGCCCAGCGTGGGCAAGCCGAGAGTCGGTGGGCTGGAGCTGTGGCTAGCCATGGGAGGCTCATCTTCCCACCCTAACCCTAACTCTGGCAGACGGAGGCAGAGGGGCAGGGAAAGGCAGGTGATCTCGATGTGCTGTTGTTCTGCCCCAGCGACGGATCCCAAAGAACACAGCACACACAAAGTCTGTACCAAACTTAAAATAACTCAGTCTTTTCCAAACAAAGGCTGTTAATAAACTTTCTTAACAGCCTACAAGAAACCAAAGATAAAGTAATCACAATCTTAGTATGGTTGGCAGAAAGCCAACTTGCAGAGAATCCAGATGCAAAGGAGAGTGAATTAAAGTTGTTCCCTACAACTTGCTTCAGTCAGCGTTCCTTCTTAAATAGGCTAAGGGAGTGGCCAATTAGCCCCAAGCCTTACTCTCGAGGAGACCTCCTCCTGAGGAACCACTCCTGCCTCTTGGCAGCTCTGCACGCCCGTGCATCGAGAAGAGGCTCCTCCTCTTTGTCCTCTTTACTTAAAGGAGCTTCTGGAGGGTCTGAAGGCCCCGGCTGAATCCCTGCCTCTGGCACCACATCTTCTCCAGCCTCCTCATGACATCTGTGCAGAGTGCCAGCTGCACAGGCTACTGGCGCAGCACCACACCAGCCTCCTCGTTGTCAGAATCAGCTACAATCCGCACAGGCCGCTGATGGGCCACAACAGCTGTGTGAGCTGCAGCCAAGCTGAGAGATATAAAGTTAAGCCTCCTGCAGCACGCTTTTTAAAGGTCTGCACAGTGCATCTGGATCGCTTGCCTAACCCCCTGCGCCTCTGCCTGCTGCCAGTGTCACTGCGTGACACAGCCACCCGCTGATTCTGGCAGACTTGGCTTTCCTAGAAAAGCCTACCCCCCACCCCACACCTCTGCTTCCACCTGCTACTTGCACAGGTAATCAACTCATGTGTTGTGAGGGCTGCAGCTGCCAGACAACATCGGATGATGTGGGTTTGCTACCTCCTGTGCTGGCAATACCAACCCCCTTCACTAGGCCTTATTTTTCGGGGTAGGGCTTATATTAGACGCACGCTTAAAAATCAGGCTAGGGTTATTTTGTGGGAAACATGGTATTTGATGTTTCTCCAGTGTGGATTCTTTGATGCGTATAAAGACTTCTGTTCGCAGAGAAACTCTTTCCACACTTTAGACATTTATATGGTTTTCCAGTATGGATTCTTTGATGTATGTAAAGGTTTCCTCTTCGATTGAAGCTCTTTCCACACTCCAGGCATTTATGTGGTTTTTCTCCTGTGTGAATCATTTGATGTGTATACAGAGTTCCTCTCATATTGAAACACTTTCCACATTCGAGGCATTTGTGTGGTTTTTCTCCAGTGTGAATCATTTGATGTCTATGCAGAGTTCCTCTAATATTGAAACATTTTCCACATTCCAAGCATTTATATGGTTTCTCTCCAGTGTGGATCCACTGATGTTTGCGGAGATTCCCACTGTCAGTAAAGCTCATTCCACACTCCAAGCATTCATATGGTTTTTCTCCTGTGTGGATTCTTTGATGTGCATAAAGACGTCCCTTCCGAGTGAAGCTCTTTCCACAATCTAGGCACTTATGCAGTTTCTCTCCTGAGTGGATTATTTGATGTCTGTTAAGGGTGCTCTTGTGAGTGAAGCACTTTCCACACTCCGGACATTGAAATGGTTTCTCTGCTGTGTGGATTCTTAGATGGTTTAGAAGACCTCTATTTGTTTTGAAAGATTCTTCACATTCTATGCATTGATATTTCCTTTCTCCTTCATGGATTCTTTGAGGATTCCCGAGTCTTTTGTCTGTTCTCCTCTCACTGAAGCTCTTTCCGCACCCCAGGTGAGTTTTTTGTTTTTCTCCTAGGTGGACTCTTTGATGTGTAATAAGGTGTCCTGTGTGATTAAAGCTCTTTCCACACTCCGGGCATTTATATGGTTTTTCTCCTGTATGAATCCTTTGATGTTTACGGAAGTTTCCACCATCCATAAATCTCTTTCCACAGTCCAGGCATTGATATGGTTTCTCTCCTGAGTGGATCCTTTGATGTAGATAAAGGTTAGTCTTCTGACGGAAACTCTTTCCACACTCCAGGCATTTATACGGCTTCTCTCCTGAGTGGATTCTTCTATGTCTGTAAAGGCTGCTTCTCTGACAGAATCTCATTCCACAGTCCAGGCATTTATACGGTTTCTCTCCTGAGTGGATCCTTTGATGTAGATGAAGGTTGCTCCAATGACCGAAGCTCTTTCCACACTCCACACATTTATACGGTTTTTCTGCTGAGTGGGTTCTTCTATGTCTGTAAAGGCTGCTCCTATCATTGAAGCTCTTTCCACACTCCAGGCATTTATTTGGTTTGTCTCCTGACTGGATTGTTTGATGTCTACAAGGGCTGCTCCCGTCATTGAGGCTCTTTCCACACTCCAAGCAATTATTCGGTTTCTCTCCCGAATGGATTCTTTGATGTCTACTAAAACTACTCCTGTGATTGAAGCTCATTCCACACTCCAGGCATTTATGAGGTTTCTCTCCTGAGTGGATTGTTAAGTGGCTTTGAAGATGGTCTTTTCTTCTGAAGAATTTTTCACATTCTGGGCATTGATATTCCTTTTCTCCTGAGTGGATGCTTAGATGGAGTTGGAGATGTCCATTTCTCTTGAAGGTTTTTTCACATTCTTGGCACTGATATTTCTTTCCTCCCTCCTGGATCCTTTGGGGACTCCCGGGTCTTCCGAAGGACTCCCCGGCCTCCAGGCATTTATTCGGTTTCTCTTCCGAGTGGATTCTTAGATGTTTTTCAAGGATTTGAATTGTTTTGAAGGATTTTCCACATTCCCAGCATTCATACGTTTTTTGTAAATGGATTCTCTTATGTCTATAGAAGCTGCTCATATGATTGAAGCTCTTCCCACACTCAAGGCATCTATGAGGTTTCTCTCCTGTGTGGATTCTTACATGGTTTTCAAGATCATTATTTGTTTTGAAGGATTTCTCACATTCCCGGCACTGATATTCCTTTTCTCCTGAGTGGATGCTTAGATGTCTATAAAGGCTTTCCCTCACACTGAAGCTCTTTCCACATTCCAAGCATTTATGTGGTTTCTCTCCGGTGTGGATCCTTTGATGTGTATTAAGGCTTTCCCTCAGACTGAATCGCTTTCCACACTCCAGACATTCGTATGGTTTCTCTCCAGAATGGATCCTTTGATGTCTAGAAAGGTTTCCCAACTGAGTGAAGCTCTTTCCACATTCTAGGCATGTATGAGGTTTTTCTCCTGAGTGGATCCTTAGATGTTTTTCAAGATGGTCGTTTCTTTTGAAGGATTTTTCGCATTCCTGGCACTGATGCTTCTTTCCTTCCTCCTGGATCTTCTGGGACTTTGGGGACCTTCCGAAAGAGCCTCCGCCCTCCAGGCCCGTCTCGGGGTCTCCGCCCGTTTCCTCCTCCCCGCATCGCCCTCCAGGCAGCCGCCTTTCCCGGGCTCCCCCTGGGCTCCTCCCTCCTGCAGCCCCGGAGCCCCCTGGCCTTTCCCCGCCGTCTCCCGGGGAAGCCGTGCCAGGACCGGGCAGGGCTGCTCCGCGGGGCCCGCTCTCCGCCTCCTCCTGGGCGGCGCCTCTTTCCTGCATCCGCCGCCATCCTCCGTCCTCCTGCAGGGGAGAAAGAGAAGAGGGTCACGGCTGCGTCCCCTTTGCCCAGGGGAGGCCCAGGCCCAAGACCCCGCCTCCCGGGGATGCTCGTGGCTGAAACGCCCTTACCCCCAGCGTCCCAAAGCGAGACTAGGCCTCGGCCTTCCCATCTTACCCGCCTCCCTCCCTCCTCCCTCCCCTTTCTGGAGACGCCCTCCCGGACTGCAGCTCCCAGCATCCCTTGCGCCAAACCTGCATCATCCTGTCTCTTCTATCGCCGATTCAGACAGTTCCACGGGTCTCGGTTTAGTTTTCCGGAAGTGGGGTCGACGCTCTTCTGCGTAATAAGGCCGAAGCTCCGCCTGTTCCTGTGGAGAGACCGTCCCACGCGGCCTCCTGCCAATCACCGCCGTTTCCAGAACGGCCAATCGGCGTCTTGCTTCCTTTATCGAGCAAGATGGCGCCTGCGCCTTGCAGAGGGTTGTGGCAGTTCCCGGCGGTGGTGGGCCGAGGGGATCCCCTTGAATTTTGGTGTCCGGTCTGCTTCCCCCACTCCCCGCAGCCCGGCAGGGGGCCCTTTTGGGGCTCAGGCTTTCTCTCCACCATTGGAGGTTTCCCCAGAGGCAAGGTGTGTGTGTGGGGGGAGACACCATTCCTTTGGAGGGACCGGCCCAAGGAGTCCTCCAACCAATCGCCGACCTCCCCAGAGCGACGAATCGGCGCCCTCCATTTACAGTCACCCAGGATGCTCCTGCGCGGTGCCGTTTCCCTTTGTTCTCGTGCGGAGGTGAGGCTGGGGGGGGTCTCCCTTTGATCTTTAGGGCCTCCCTCCGCCCCCTCCCCCCGCAGCCAGGCAGGCGGAGGTTGGGGGACCCTTCTGGGGCTCTGACTATCCCTCCCCCAACCGGGGTCTCTCCCTAGCAAGAGGGGTGGGGGTGGAAATATGGGGGGGCACCCAGGCAGGCGGGGCTGAGGGGGCTCTGCTTCCTCCTG
The DNA here is from genome assembly GCA_012654045.1 of Ptyas mucosa. Classification (NCBI taxonomy): domain Eukaryota; kingdom Metazoa; phylum Chordata; class Lepidosauria; order Squamata; family Colubridae; genus Ptyas; species Ptyas mucosa. The sequence continues at coordinate 1,924,338 of WNWU01000070.1, forward strand.
GGGGGCTCCAGCCAGGCTCCTCCGTAGCCTCCAGGCAGAGGGACCGAGGGGGCTCCTCCCTGCAGCTCCTGACCCCCCTTTTCCCGCTTCCTCCCCCCCAAAGACCCCTTTGCAAGTCTGCAGGAGGAAAATCCCCTCCAGGACGCGCCGCCCAGCCTCTGCTGAGCCCCTGAGGTCGAAGCCTCCAGGAAGGCAAACCTTTCCCCCCCATTGCAGCCCCCCCCTTAAATGCGCCCCTGCCTCCCCAGGGAGAGGGACCCGGGGCTGGAGGACCCCCACTAACTTGGGCTTTTCCTATTTAAATCCTGTGCCCCAAAGGCAGGAGGGGTTCCTGGCCCTGCTGCGCTCTTGCACTGCAGCTTCTCCTCTGCCTTGAATTTGGGAAAAGATGTTCCTTCTCTATAAACCTCTCTGGTCGATTCCCTACTTTACTTCTCTCAGTTCCCCATCACAGAGCAAAAGCTCTCCCAACCACAATGATCCAGGAATAGAAATAATCATTTTAGATATAAAGAATTGCTTTCTGTAGGGATTAGTATCCTGAACTCGGGATATTGGTTCCTCTGGATAACTTTGAACATCAGCTCACAGATGTCCTACACAACAATCCTCCTCCCCACATCTCCCCTCCTGCAAGACCAACCCTTGAGAAAAGGCCTAGAACAGAGGAGGAAGAGACTGGGGCAAAGTCTAAGTGTGTGTTGCCTCACATTTTAGGCTTCATCACTAATTGAAAATGTCTTATTAGCCCTTTTAATATGGCAGTGTATGCCTCTTTTTTAAGGTTAAGAATGCATGTTTTTTCCTCTTTATTTGGTGTGTGAGAACTTGCTTTTTCAGCAATTACACAAAAGTATTCTGAGTGTCTTTGAATACGTCTGCAACTTTCAAGAAAGACACAAACCCAGCTGGAAAGACTAATGTAACCCATAAATTTGTCCCTTGTGGGATGTTATCTAGAATCAATTTTTTCTGTTGTTTAAACTTCACAATCAATATTTTATTGTTTCATCAATTGTTTACTTACACTGAATGTATCATTTGTTTCTGTACCCTCTTAAAAGACATGCCAACCCCTTAATAAATGTTGTCCTTTTGCTTGAATTATTTGATGATCTGTATTTTCAGCTTTTCTCAAAGTCTCTCAAATTCAGGTAATCAAGTTCTTTTCAGCTCCACATCAAACTCGGTGCCTGATTTTGGAGATTAAGACATGATTTAAATTCATCAACCAATAATTAAAATAATTAAAAGAAAGATAGCTGGGTGTTCTCATTTTCTATCTGCTTCCCTTTCGTAAAAGAGGCCAAATGGGGATTTTTGTCCTTGCAATACAACTCTGATAAATTGGCTGCAAATAAAGATTTCCCAGAGCCCTTCTGAAGACTGTCTAACCTCTTGAAGGCATCTTCACTCTAATAACTGACAGTAACTGGCAGTTTAGCCTGCATGAATGAGGTCATAAACCCATCAGAATTCCCTAAGAGAATTAGGACTATCAAACCACACCTATTCCACCTTTTCTTCACATGCATTGCCAGGCAAATGTCTATAGTAGCCAAGCAAACCAATAACTAAAGCGGCCCATTTCTCACAAAAGGCAGATTTTTGGATGTAGACTGCCTCTGTCAAGGGAAGCTCCACTCATTAACGTAGCTCTGGATGACCTTCCCATCGCGTTTCCTTTGTGTTGCCATTCTGTTGTTTTTTTTGTTCCATTATCCCAGGTGAGCTCCCTCCATTAGTTCTGCTTAGGTGCAGGCACCTTTTCCTGACACCATATTGTTAGAGGGTGCCAAGTTTAAGGACAGAGAGAGAGAGAAATTTTCTCCTCGAATTTTGAACTTGATTGAATTACCAGGAGGAGGATTGGGTTGATCTCCTTTTGGGGCAGGCAGCACTGCAGCACTGGCTTTAGGCTGGGCGGAGGGAGGGCTGGATCCTGTGTCAGAGCAGCCCTCAACTACAGCCCTTGCACAGGGATAAGGCAGGGATCTCGTCTACAGCTGCCCAGTTGAGAATCCAACATTCCTGAACCACTGACAGATGGACATCCAGACCCATACAAGGCCTCCCGCCCCTCCCAAGACAGCCTGCTCTGCTACTTGCCATAAGAATGACCAACAGCAGTCAAACTCAGATCTGGGACCCTGGGCACGGCCCTGGAAGACTAAAGGAATTTATTAAAATAAAAAAAATGTATTAAATTTATTAAAAGTGAAACTTTAATTGGACTTTTATCTTTTTTACCAGGCATTTATGTGGTGTTTCTACTGAGTGGCTCTTCTGATGCCTACAAAGGGTGCTGATATGATCAAAGCTCTTTCCACACTCAAGGCATTTATGTGGTTTTTCTCCTGGAAGGATTCTTTGATGTTTTAAAAGGTTCCACTGTGATTGAATGTCTTTTCAGGCATCAGGACTTTATCTGGTTCCTCTAATGAATGGGTTCTTTGATGCCTATTAAGGCTTCCCTTGTATCTAAAACTCTTTCCACACTCCAGGCATTTATATGGTTCCTCCACTGAATGGATCCTTTGATGTGTATAAAGGGTGCTGCTTTGACTGAAGCTCTTTCCACATTCCAGACACTTACAACGTTTTTCTCCGAAATGGATCCTCTGATGTCTAGAAAGGCTGCTCTTATGACTGAAGCTCATTCCACACTCAAAGCATATATGAGGTTTTTCTCCTGAGTGGATTCTTAGATGAATTTGAAGATGGTCGTTTCTTTTGAAGGATTTTTCAAATTCCGGGCACTGATGTTTCCTTCCTCCTTCCTGGATCCTTCCGGGCTTTTGGAAGGAGCCTCCCCCCTCCAGGCCCGTCCTTGGGGTCTCCACCTGTTTCCTCCTCCCCGCATCGCCCTCCAGGTAGCCACCTTCGCCGGGCTCCCCCTGAGCTCCTCCCTCCTGCAGCCCCGGAGCCCCCCGGCCTTTCCCTGCCGTCTCCCGGGGAAGCCGCGCCGGGACCGGGCAGGGCTGCTCCACGGGGCCCGCTCTCCTCCTCCTCCTCCTCTCGGCCGGCACCTCTTTCCTGCATCCGCCGCCATCCTCCGTCCTCCTGCAGGGGAGAAAGAGAAGAGGGTCACGGCTGCCTCCCCTTCCCCGCAGGGGAGCACCAGGCCCAAGCCCCCGCCTCCCACGGGTCTCCCGGGCATTCTCCAGGCAGACACGGCCTCCTTCCCAGCCTCCCGTCTTCCTCCCTGCCCTCAAGACTAGGCCTCGGGCCCCCAGGCGCCTTCTCCGGAGAGACCCTCCCAGACTTCAACTCCCAGCATCCCCTGCGCCAAACCTGCATCAGATGGCCTCCTCTGTCGCTGATATCAGGCAGCTTCCCTCATTGCCCGTTTTGTTTCCGGAAGTGGAGGCTTCACGGCCTTTTCTCTCCACTAGTCCCGCCTTTCCCTTTGTTGGCTCCGCCCCAAGGAGTCCTCCTGCCAATCGCCGACCTCCCCAGAGCGACCAATCGGCGTCTGCCTTCCTTCAATCAGGCCCACGGCGCCTGCGCCGTGCCGAGGGTGTTGCTGGTCCTGCGCGAAGGTGAGGCTCGGGGGGGGGGTCTCCCTTTGATCTTTGGGGTCTGGTGGTCTCCCCCTCTGCCCCCCCTCCCCGCATCCAGGCAAGCCGATGTTGGGGGGCCCTTCTGGGGCTCTGACTATCCCTCCCCTCCCCCAACCAGGGTCTCTCCCTAGACAAGGCGAGGGGGGGAGGAATTTCTCGCATTGAAAACTTAGGAACATAGGCAAAAATATCCAATTAGAAGACTGGGAAAAGATTTGGGAAAATAATATCAAAATAACAAAATCAGTATCCTATAAGGAAAATCAATTCAAAATGTGGTACAGGTGGTATCTCGCCCCCTCGAGGTTAGCTCAAATGCATCCCAACTTAGATCCCAGACGTTGGAAATGTAAGCAGGCCCGAGGCACATTCTACCATTCGTGGTGGTTATGCCCTAAAATTAAGACGTATTGGGAGAAAATTAAAATCTGGATTTTCCAAATTACAGGAGAAGTCTTAGAACTAGAACCAGAGATCTTCCTGTTAGGAATGTATAAACCAAACATTAGAAAGGAAACAGTATACTTAATACATCACATTATCACAGCTGCTAGAATAGCGTTAGCCCAAGTCTGGAAAATGGACTATTTGCCAACAGAGCAACAGGTAATTCAAAAAATTTATTTATGTGCGGAATCTGACCAATTAACATTGAAACTACAAGACAAAGCTCAAAATATTTTAAGGTATGGAATAATTGGTATAATTGGGTCAAGCAAAACAAATGTGGATAAGGTAATACTTAAAATAATACCAATAACTATTGAAATTTAACTTATACCTATCTTCTTCTTTCTTTTGTTTTTTTCCTTTTTATATATATATTTAGAGGCTTAATATAACAAATGACCAGTTACAATATATCTATATGCTTGATATACTCAAATACCAACAGACTTAACCGCCAGAAGGATGATTGTGCGATTAATTTTGTATACGTATAACCTATAGATAAGGTATATATAGAGAAATGTTAATGAATAGAAATGAAATAAGTAATTATATAAGATGCTTAATATATTTGTATATTTTATTTTGATTTTAATTGTTTTTAATCTTTGTAAATTTAATAAAGTTTGTCTATAAAATAAAAAAAAATTAAAAAAAGAAAACTTTTTTTGTGCCTACGCATATAATACAGTTTATGGAAGTGACTTTAGGCAAACAAAGCTATACTTGGCGAAAAAGCCGCAGGTGGGGATTATGAAGCTGTTCGCCCCACACCAGCAACCCGGCCAGCCCATGTTTTCCGGCCTCCATGGTCCTTGCACCTGCCGAGGAACCACCAGCGAGGTCAAAGGAGCGCTTTGAAGGACCCAACAGCCATCTTTACTGTGGGGGCTGCCAAAGCCGCCTGGGTTTTTGAGATGGAAGTAGATCAGAGCTGCAGGTCCGTCACAGACAGGAAGGGGGCAGCAAAGGGCAGGACTTATTGAGCCATCAGCTGACCCTCAAGAGCCCAGCAGCCCAGAGATGCTCAGCAGAAGCCTTTCCTTGGAGTGGCACTCCTAGCCTGCCTTCCTGCCAAGCAGGTGGGACACTGGTTCTCCCCAAATTAGAGCCGCACAACAACCAGCCCAGGTAGTCTGGCCAAGATGCTCTAGAACTTGAGGTATGTTGGCCAGTCCCATAAATTTTGATTCGATACACACAACACTATTCACTCCATAGGATCTAACACCCACATTCAGATGTCCTAAGAATAGAATAGAAAAAATGGAATAGAACTCTTTATTAGCCAACTGTGATTGGACACACAAGGAATTTGTCTTTGGTGCATATTCTCTCAAGTGTAAATAATGTCAGGGTTCCGACTGATACCATTATTATTAATATAATAATACATTCATCAAGTACGTTAAAAATACATTCAAGAGTCATAAGATACAACACTTATTCATAGGATACCAAATAATCAAATCATATTAGGAAACAAAACAATATAAATTGTAAAGATATAAGTGTGGTGGTGTTGAGAAGAGCTGGATTTCTGGGGATTTTGTCTGTTGTCTTAAGTTCAGCCTTCATTACTTCCAGGTTGAGTCCAAGCTGGCCTATCAGTTGCCCCCTCTCTGGGGCAATCCTGGTTGCAGCTGAAACCCTTCCTGAAGGAGAGTATGAAATCAGAAACTGCCCTCTCATAAAAATAGATTGTGGCCACAAACCAGAGGCCAGAATTGTTCCACCTGCTCCAGTCAAAGACCATGAGAAGTACTGGGCCCAGTTTGAGCCCCTCAAATACTATTTCACAAGTTTCAGAGAAGGATGAGGTGAATGATCGAATCCACCTGTTGTAGCCAAAAGGGTACCTTTTTATATAAGTAAATTCAATTAATCTCAATTTACCGTCGAGCTGATTAAAACTGACCAAACTAAATGGCATCCACAAGGTGTTCTTGCACAGTCTTGGGTGTAGAGTTTGATTTATGACTAACCTTCTAAATAAAATGGTATGGACAAAATTTCTGCATGTAGCCTTTATTTATTTTAAACCTACATTTGATTCCATTTTCAAAGAAATCATTATGAGGAACGTGGAAAATACAGTACAGATGGTTTTTCTCATTCAGCAATTGTATGAAATGTGTTAACCCTCCTCTTCAGAAAAGTCTAGTTTGATCTCCACCTTCTTTAAGAAAGACCTCCACTCCTTGACAAGGTCAACTGACTATCTCATACCTGCCTCAATCCCTGGGCCCAGATGTACTTCTCCTCCTATGTGCTGAGAATATGGCTAGTATCTCACAAAGCTGTGTTGGCCTTAAAGAGCATTTAAGGACTTGCATCTCCTTTCCGCTCAAGGAAGTACAACTCTTGAGACGGTTGGCATTTCAAAAGGAAACTCTTGAGAGAAAGTGATAGCAAGACAAAGAAAGCAGGATCTGAGGATTCCCGCGCAATTCCCTCAGATTAAAACAGATAGATATCTCACCCTCAGTCCGGTGTAGGATAAGCCAATTCACAGGCGCGAAGTTGTTTTGAGAACTGCAGGCTGAGAAAGCAATACGTTGTTCTCAGGAGTCCCTTGCTGGAGACTCGTGTCTAACAGATGGCCCTCAATTCAATCCCTCCCCCCTTTCATTCCCAAGAAGGAAAATAAAACTATAGGATAGGCAGGAAAGGGGTTATACGGCGAGGAATGTATCCAGGCCACCCCCCTCTCCCACTAGAATGGCAGCATCCCAATAGGCATCTATGAGAGTCCCTTGTAGCGGTTTCTGCTGGAAGACAAGGGGACCATTGAAAGAATTCAATTGACAAGAGTTTCAGATGCCTAGGGATGGTCTTACATGGTATTGATATTTGGAAAACCCATATAGATTATATCAAACACCCTAGTGTTAGGACCTGCCACTTGGAGGTGCATTGGGAGGGTGGACAAATGGACAATATGATTGAACGTGATGGGAAATAAGGAGGGGGGGAAATGACAGGCAATGAAGACCAGAGAAACCTGAAACCGGTTTGTATTTTTTGCTTCATTCTGATGGGTCTTTCTTTCTTAAGGGACCAGGTTGGGGGAGATCTGACACCTGGATTCTGTCACAGCACACTTGTTCAATTAGGCACAGAACTGCAGATCATTTAAAGGCACCTTTAGAGTAATCTAGCAAAGAGGTTTCCCTTAATGAAAAAAGGAGCGCAGGACAGACTCAGGTTTCATTTTACACTCCATACAGTAGGAAAAGTATAAAACAGTTGATTGTATGGAAGAAATACTGCTCAGTTACATCAGAGAAAGGGACAGTAAGTTAAACATCCTATCATATTAAGCATAACCATTGAAAAGGGCATTGTATTAAAAGGAGAACGTTTGCATGGGGAAAGGAATCACATAAATCTGTTGTGAAAAGGTTCTATTTCAGCCAGTTGAAATGCCTAGCATGTACCATTCAAAACGTTCTTTATTTTGAAGTTAGAAAGTTGAGTGGGAATCTTCAAGACCTCTAGACCCCGATTCCAAGCAAAAACCGCTAGATAACCATTCATACAAGGAGGCAGGGAGTAAAGAGAAAAGAAGGAAAAAAGGGAAAACACAGTGAAGTAGAGTGATGGAAAGGATGGAAAACCAAGATACAAAGTAGGAGATATAAGAAACATACCCAAGATCCATAAAGGACTCAAATCCCTATATATGAACACTCAAAGTTTAGGGAAGAAACAGGTGAAGTTGAAATACTAATACACGAAGGTACATATTATATAGTTGCTATTACTAAAACTCATGGGATGAAACTCATGACTGGATTGGATGGATTGATTTGTAATTGGGGGAGACACTGGGTGGTCCTTAATGGGAATACATCTACATGGAGGGAAGGAAGCAGTGGGTGCCAGAATGACTTAAATGAGGGAATAGAAGGACTCATCAAATTTGCAGATAATACTAAGAGAGTAGGAATAGCCAACACCCTAAATTACAGACTCAAGATCCATATTCCCCAAAAGTAACACCCGGACTTATTTTCTTTTAGTCCCAAAATAATCACTGGGGCTTATTATGGTGGAAACACAATTTTAGGGCAGTTAAAGGGTTTCTCGGCAGTGTGGATTCTTTGATGTATGTAAAGATTTCCTCTCTGAATGAAGCTCTTTCCACATTCTAGACATGTATATGGTTTTTCTCCAGTGTGGATTCTTTGATGTACGTAAAGATTGCCTCTCTGATTGAAGCTCTTTCCACAGTCCAGGCATTTATGTGGTTTTTCTCCCGAGTGGATTCTTTGATGTGAATAAAGGGTTTTCTTTGAAGACAAACGCTTGCCACAATCAAGGCATTGATATGGTTTGTCTCCTGAGTGGATTCTTTGATGTATGTAAAGGCTTCCCCTCAGATCAAAACTCTCTCCACACTGCAGACATTTAAATGGTTTTTCTCCCGAGTGGATTCTTTGATGTGAATCAAGGCTTCTCTTTGAAGACAAACCCTTCCCACAATCCAGGCATTGATATGGTTTGTCTCCTGAGTGGATTCTTTGATGTACACAGAGGTTTCCTCTCTGATTGAAGCTCTTTCCACACTGAAGACATTTATGTGGTTTTTCTCCTGTGTGAATCATTTCATGTCTATCCAGGTCTCTTCTCGTATTGAAGCTGTTTCCACATTCGAGGCATTTATAGGATTTTTCTCCAGTATGTATTTTTTTATGACAATGGAGGGCTGAAGTCCCAGTAAAGCTCTTTCTACACACCAGGCATTCACATGTTTTTTCTCCTGAGTGGAGTTTTTTATGTGTGTAAAAGTTTCCTCTCCAATTGAAGCTCTTTCCACATTCCAGACATTTAAATGGTTTCTCTCCCATGTGGATCCTTTGATGTCTCTTGTGGCTGCTCCTGTGACGGAAGCTCTTTCCACACTCAAAGCATTTATAAGGTTTTTCTCCTGTGTGGATTCGTAGATGTTGATTAAGATCTGCTCTTCGACTGAAGTCCTTTCCACACTCAAAGCATTGATTTGGGTTTCCAACTGAGTGGTTTTTAAGATGGTTTTCAAAATGCCCATTTGTTTTGAAGGATTTTCCACATTCCGGGCATTGATATTTCCCCTCTCCTCTGTGGATGCTGAGATGCCTTTGAAAATATCCATTTGTTTTGAAGGATTTTTCACATTCTGGGCATTTGTATTTCTTTCCTCCCTCCTGGATCCTTTGGGGCCTCCCGGGTCTTCCTAAAGACCCACCACCCTCCAGGCATTTATTCAGTTTCTCTCTCCAGTGGATTCTCCTATGTCTGTAAAGGCTGCTGCTCTGACTGAAGCTCTTTCCACACTGCAGGCACTTATGAGGTTTCTCTCCTGAGTGGATCCTTTGATGTGTTTCATGGGTGCTCCTTTGACTGAAGCTCTTTCCACACTCGAAGCACTTATAAGGTTTTTCTCCCGTGTGGATCCTTTCATGTACATAAAGGGTGCTCCTGTGACTGAAGTTCTTTCCACACTTTAGGCATTTATGAGGTTTTTCTCCTGTGTGGATCCTTTGATGTTGATTAAGATCTGCTCTTCGACTGAAATTCTTTCCACACTCCAGGCATTTATGTAGGTTTCCAACTGAGTGGCTCCATAGATGCCTTTGAAGATGGCCGTTATTTTTGAAGGTTTTCCCACATTCCCGGCAATGATGTTCCTTTCCTCCCTCCTGGATCCTCTGGGGCTTTGGGGGTCTTCCGAAGGAGCCTCCGCCCGTTTCCTCCTCCCCGCATCGCCCTCCCGGCAGCCGCCTTTCCCGGGCTCCCCCTGGGCTCCTCCCTCCTGCAGCCCCGGAGCCCCCTGGCCTTTCCCCGCCGTCTCCCGGGGAAGCCGCGTCAGGACCGGGCAGCGCTGCTCCGCGGGGCCCGCTCTCCTCCTCCTCCTCTCGGGCGGCGCCTCTTTCCTGCATCCGCCGCGATCCTCCGTCCTCCTAAAGGGGAGAAAGAGAAGAGGGTCACGGCTGCATCCCATCCCCGCAGGGGAGGCCCAGGCCCAAGCCCCCGCCTCCCACGGGCCTCCCTCCCAGGACTTTCTTTTTTCGCAGAGCCTGTCAGGCTGCGAGTCGCAGAGCTTTACCTGCATTCTGATACTTCCGTCGCCTAACTAGACGCCTCCTTCCGTCGCTCCTCTGATTGCGTAATTGTGGGCGGGGCCACTTCCTCCCCTGTAGCTCCCGTATGTTTGTCCCATTGCGGAACGTGGGAAGAAAACTTTCTCTGCATTCCCGGTGAATATTTGCATGCGGCCGCCTTCTACGCCATCCCATTGGCGGCCCCGCTTTGTGACTCCGCCCCTCGTTCCTTTCTGGAGTGGCGCTGCCGCTGTTCGGCGTTTGGGCTTCTCCGCCCTTCTTTGCCCCCTCCCCCCACTCTGGTCCATGTTCGAAACGGGGCTGCTCTGACAGGCGGGTGCAGCCTTCCCTCCGTCCAGCCTACCTGGCAGGGTTGTGCGGTGGGGAGGCTGAAGTTGGAGGGAAGTTCTGATTGGCCCGCTCCCCCCCCCCCCGAAGGAGAGGAGGGGGCTGAATGGCGATTGGTGGAATGTGGGATCATTTGCCCCGCCCTTTCTTTGCCCCCCCCATGCCCCTCCATCCCCTTTTCCTTCCCCCCGCCCCTCCTCCTCCCCCCCACCCCCTGCCCCTCCTATTCTCTCCCCCCTCTTTCTCATTCTCTCTCTCCCCCACTCATTCTCTTTCTCTCCCCCCTTTCTCTCTCTCTCCCACTCTTTCTTTCTTTCTCTCTGCTTCCCTCTGATTCTTTCATTTTGTCTCTCTCTCTCCCCCATCTTTCCCCCTCTCATTCTCTCTCCCTCTTTTTCTCTCTCCCGCTTTCTCTCACATTCCCCCTCTCCTTTTCTCTCTCCCACTCTTTCTCTCTCATTCTCTCATTCTCTCTCCCCATGTCAGATCCCTAAAAGTGATACCGCCATGGAGGAGGGGGGGACCCTAGCATTACCTGTGTCAACAGTTTTTGCAACCTATCTCCTGGCGCCAAAGAGCCCCGAGATCCCCTTTCCCTGCAGGAATTTTTAGGATAGCCATGTGGGTTGTCTCACTTTAAAGGATAATGGTGGGAAGGCATGTTTGTTCGGGTTCTCAGAGAAACTAGTAAAGAAAACATCTTCACCCTTGTGTATTGGCTAAAATCTGCATTCTGACTTAAAGGGAGGGGTCGCTACCACTTTAATCCTACTGCCTTGCCTAAGGGTATTCAGATCTTGCTTTAACTGGATGGCTCTCACTTCTGCTTAATAAAAGAATCCTTTTGAACAACCAAGAGTTCTCACTTTCTTAAGTTAGAAGGAGAGGCGATCCTTGCACACACCCTTTCTCTCTCTCCCCCCCTCTCTCTCTCTCCCTCTTTCTCTTTCTTTCTCGCACTCTCTCCCCTTTCTCCCCACTCTTTATTTCTCTCCCCCTTTCTCTCTCCCTCTCCCCCACTCATTCTTTCTCTCCCTTTTCTCTTTCTGATTCTCTTTCTGATTCTCACACTCTGATTCTTTCATTTTGTCACTCTTTTTCTCTCCCCCTCATTCTTTTTCTCTCTCCCACTTTCTCTCATTCTTTCTCATTCCCTTTCTCATTCTTTCTCTCCCACTCTCTCATTCTCTCTCCCCCTTTCGCTCTCTCCCACTCTTTTTCATTCTCTCTCCCCCACTCACTTTCTCTCCCCCCTTTCTCTCTCCCTCTCCACCCTTTCTCTCTCTCTCTCCCCCTCTCTCATTCTCTCCCCCCCCTCTCTCAATACTACAGCTCAATACTACATTCAAGGTTGGTCACCACATTGCAAAAAGTTGTTGAGACTTTGGAAAAAGTGCACAGAGGAGCAACGAGGCTGATTAAGGGCCTGGAGACAAAATCACATGAAGGGTTGGGGGAAGCGGATATGGCTAGTCTAGAGAGAAGGAGGACGAGGGGGGACATGATAGCACTGTTCCAATAGATGAGAATTAACCAGTGGAACAGCTCACCTTCAGAAGTGGTGGCTGCTTCATCACCAGATGTTTTTGACAATAGACTGAACAGCCACTTGGTTTGAATTAAAAGGATATATAATTATTAAGTATTCAATTGGAAGAAGAACAAATAAAAGAAACAATGATACCTTGGGCTAAGAATTTTGGCCATACCCCAGAATTAGATAAATGGCAGAAATTATGGGACAGAAACTACAAGCTTACAATATCAACAGCGTATAAAGAAAATATTTATAAAATGTTGTATGGATGCAAGTTTCCACCTGCAAGAATAGCGAATATTTACATAGATAAATCTGTTAAATGTTGAAACACCCGTTCCATATTATCCTATCTGGTGGACATGTCCCTGAGCAAAAAACTTTTGGAATAAAATCCATACATGGCTGGAAGCCATAGACCTAAAACCTGAGATGTGCTACCATGCTACCAGGAAATTACAATAAAGGTAATACAGATCTAATTCTATATATTCTAACAGCAGTTAGGATTCTATATGCTGGAAAATACTGGAAAAATGAAGAAACCCCGACAGATGAGAATATAATTTAAAACAATACTGGAATGTGCAGAAATAAATAGGTTAATGTTTAAAATTAAAAAGAAGACTCTGACTATTATATGACATGGGAGTTATTTTACAAATGGTCAATCGACAAAAACAGGTTAGAAAACAGGTTAGATGGAAATATGAGAAAATGTGAGAAAATGTTACATGAGAAAGATTTAAAGTGGATTAGTAAATACTTTGATGGTTATCCAATTGATGTCAATACGGAAGATATTTCTTCTTACAATAATGGAAGGTCGGCAGTTCAGTGGTTCGAATCCCTAGTGCTGCTTAACGGGGTGAGCTCCCGTGACTTGTCCCAGCTTCTGCCAACCTTGCAGTTCAAAAGCACATACAAAATGCAAGTAATAAAATAGGGACCACCTTTGGTGGTAAGGAAACAGCGTTCCCGTGCGCCTTTGCCATTTAGTCATGCCGGCCACATGACCACGGAAATATCTTCAGACAACACTGGCTCTTTGGCTTTGAAACGGAGATGAGCAGCGCCCCCTAGAGTCCGGAATGACTAGCACATATGTGCAAGGGGAACCTTTACCTAGACAACACAGTGTTCAGTATAAAAAGGGAACTTTAGATACAAAAACAATAAACTTGGGGGAGAGGAAAAAGAGTGGATAGCCACTTGTCTGGAAGGGTATAGGGTCTCCTCCTTTAACAGGATGTTGGACTAGAAGGCCTGCAAGATCCCTTCCACTGCTGCTTTACTGTTATCATTTTTCTGTTGCTTAGCGTGTAGACTGAGACATTCTGCATGGGAAGCAAATTCCTTGTATGTCTAATCACACTTGACTAAACAAATTATTCAACTGAATTACTCAGACATATATTGACTGAAGATCCTTTCCACATTCAGGCATATTTAGCATTTCCCCCCATGTGAATCCATTGATGTCGATGAAGGAGTTCACCATCAGTAAAGCTCTTTCCACACTCAAGGCATTTATATGTTTTTCCCGTCTTCAATTCCTTGATGGGAAAAAAGGTCCTGCTTTCAACTGAAACTTTTCCCTCAGTCCAGGCATTTGTATTATTTTTCTCCTGTGCGAATCATTTGATGTCTATAGAGTTCCTCTCATTTTGGAACACATTCCACATTCCAGGGAATTATAGGTTTTCTCTCCAGCGTGGATTCGTTGATGTATGTAAAGTTTTCCTCGCTCATTGAAGCCCTTTCCTCACTGCAGACATTGATATGGTTTTTCTCCCGAGTGGATCCTTTGATGGGAATGAAGGCTTCTCTTTGAAGAGAAACCCTTGCCACAATCCAGGCATTGATATGGTTTGTCTCTTGAGTGGATTTCTATGATGTTTGTAAAGGCTTCCCTTCCGATTCAAGTTCTTTCCACACTCCGGACATTGATGTGGTTTTTCTCCTGTGTGAATCATTTCATGTCTATCCAGGTCTCTTCTCGAACTGAAGCTGTTTATGCATTTGAGGCACTTATAGGGTTTCTCTCCAGTATGGATATTTTAATGGTGATAGAGGCCTGAACCGTCAGTAAAGGTCTTGCCACACTCCAGGCATTTGTATGGTTTTTCTCCCAAGTGAATTTTTTGATGTCTATAAAGGCTTACCTTCATCTTGAAGCTCTTTCCACACTCCAGGCATTTAAATAGATTCTGTCCTGTGTGGATCCTTAGATGTCTTTCAAGGTGGTAATTTCTTTTGAAGGATTTTTCACATTCCGGGCACTGATATTTCTCTCCTTCCTCCTGGATCCTTTGTGGATTCCCGGATATTCCAAACTCTGCCCTCGAGGCATTTTTTGGTTTCTCTCCGGAATGGATCCTTTGATGTCTATAAAGATTGCTGCTCTGACTGAAGCTCTTTCCACACTCCAGGCATTTAAATGGATTCTGTCCTGTGTGGATCCTTAGATGCCTTTGAAGGTGGTAATTTCTTTTGAAAGATTTCTCACATTCTGATCATTGATATTTTGTTTCTCCTGAGTGGATTCTTAGATGGTTCTCCAGTTTATCGTTATTTGTGAAGGATTTTTCACATTCTGGACATCCGTATTTCTTCTCTCCTGAGTGGATCCTTAGATGCCTTTGAAAATGTCTATTTGTTTTAAAGGATTTTTCACATTCCGGGCACTGATATTTCTCTCCTGCCTCCCGGATCCTTTGTCTTCTGGATCCCAGGTCTCCTGATCGATCCTCTGCTCTCGAGGCATTTCTTCGGTTTCTCTCCGGAATGGATCCTTTGATGTCTATAAAGATTGCTGCTCTGACTGAAGCTCTTTCCACACTCCAGGCACTTGTGAGGTTTTTCTCCTGTGTGGATTCTTTGATGTTGCGTAAGTTTTGGTCTATTATTGAAGTTCTTTCCACATTCAAAGCATTGATGTGGGTTTCCAACTGAGTGGTTTTTTAGATGGTTTTCAAGTTGTTCATTTCTTTTGAAGCATTTTTCACATTCTGAGCATTCATATGATTTTTCTCCTGAGTGGATTCTTAGATGCCTTTGAAGATGGTTGTTTCTTTTGAAGCATTTTTCACATTTCGGGCACTGATGTTTCTTTCCTGGCTCCTGAAACCTTTGGGGACTCCCGGGTCTTCCAAAGGACCGTCCGCCCTCCAAGCATTTATTCGGTTTCTCTCTCCAGTGGATCGTTTGATGTTTATAAAGGTTGCTCCTGTGATTGAAGCTCTTTCCACACTCCAGGCACTTGTGAGGTTTCTCTCCAGAATGGATCCTTTGATGTATATAAAGGTTTCCCAACTGACCGAAGCGTTTTCCACATTCTAGGCATTTATGAGGTTTTTCTCCTGTGTGGATCCTTTGATGTTGATAAAGGCTGCTCGTCCGACTGAAGCTCTTTCTACACTCCAGGCACTTATAAGGTTTTTCTCCTGTGTGGATCCTTAGATGCCTTTGAAGATTTCCATTACTTTTGAAGGTTTTCCAACATTCCGGGCACTGATGTTTCCTCCCTCCCTCACAATGGATCCTTTGATGCCTATAAAGGCTGCTCCTGCTCCTTTCTCCTGTGTGGATCCTTAAATGACTTTCCAGATGGTTGTTTCTTTTGAAGGATTTTTCGCATTCCAGGCATTGATGTTCCTTCCCTCCCTCCTGGAACCTTTGGGGCTTTCGGGGTCTTCCGAAGGACCCTCCACCCTCCAGGCATTTCTTCAAATGGATCCTTTGATGTCTATAAAGATTGCTGGTATGACTAAAGTTCTTTCCACACTCCAGGCACTTATGAGGTTTTTCTCCCGTGTGGATCCTTAGATGCCTTTGAAGATCTCCATTACTTTTGAAGGTTTTCCTACATTCGGGGCACTGAAGTTTCCTCCCTCCCTCCTGGATCCTTTGGGGACTCCGGGGTCTTCCAAAGGACCCTCCGGCCTCAAGGCATTTCTTCAGTTTTCCTCTGCAATGGATCCTTTGGTGCCTATAAAGGCTGCTGCTCTGACTGAAGCTCTTTCCACATTCAAAGCATTTATGAGGTTTTTCTCCTGTGTGGATCCTTAAATGATTTTCCAGATGGTCGTTTCTTTTGAAGGATTTTTGACATTCTGGGCATTCATATTTCTTTTCTCCTGAGTGGATTTTTAAATGGTTTTCAAGATTTCCGTTTCTTTTGAAGGTTTTTCCACATTCCAGGCACTGATGTTCCTTTGCTTCCTCCTGGATCCTTCGGGTCTTTGGGGGTCTTCTGAAGGAGCCTCCGCCATCCAGGCCCGTTTCGGGGTCTGCGCCCGTTTCCTCCTCCCCGCACTGCCCTCCAAGCAGCCACCTTTCCTGGGCTCCCCCTGGGCTCCTCCCTCCTGCAGCCCCAGAGCCCCCTGGCCTTTCCCCGCCGTCTCCCGGGGAAGCCGCGATGGGACCAGGCAGGGCTGCTTTGCGGAGTCCGCTCTCCTCCTCCTCCTCTCGGACAGCGCCTCTTTCCTGCATCCGCTGCCATCCTCCATCCTCCTGCAGGGGAGAAAGAGAAGAGGGTCACGGCTGCCTCCCTTTCCCCGCAGGGGAGGCCCAGGCCCAAGCCCCCGCCTCCCACGGGCCTCCCGGGCATGCTCCAGGCCGACACAACCTCCCTCCCAGCCTCCCGTCTCCCTCCCCGCCCTCAAGACTAGGCCTCGGGGTCCCAGGCCTGCCTTCTCCAGAGAGACCCTCCCAGACTTCAACTCCCAACATCCCCTGCGCCCAACCTGCATCATCCCGGCTTCTATGTTGCCGATTCAGGAGGCTCCCTCGTTGCCCGTTTAGTCCCGGAAGTGGAGGCTTCATTCCCTTTTCTCTCCAGAACTTCCGCTTGTTCCTTTGGAGGGCCCGCCCCAAGTAATCCTCCTGCCAATCGTCGCCATAGCGACCAATCGGCGTCCTTCTGCCTTCAATCACCTGGATTGCGCCTGCGCGGTGCCAACGGTTGTTATGGTTCCCGGGAAGGTGGGGCGGGGCTCCCCTTGAACTTTGGGGTCTGATTTCCCCCCTCTGCACCCCCCGTATTGAGGGAGGGGGAGGTCGGGGGCTCTTCTGGGGCTGCGACCTCATAGCAACCTCTGAAGGGGAGCCAGGGATGAAGGCTGGGAGGGTAGAAAGAGAGACCCTGAGTTCAAGGGTTGCACAGCTCCCTTTTCAGTCCAGCCCACCTCACAGGGTGGTTGTTGGGGGAGGAGAGGAGGAAGCTGTGCTGGATGTGGGGTGGGGCTCCTCTTCTTGCAGACGTTTCATTGCCCAAAGTAGCTTCCTTCCTCAGGGCTAGAAGGGGGAGGGGCTCAGAGAGCTCCAAAGACCCCTCAGTTCAACCCTCAGCTCCAAATATTCCCCTTCATTTTGCTGCATGTCTTCTCCGCCTTAGTTGTAAAAATAATAAAGCCAGGATCCCAAGAAATGCATAAACTCGCTATGTGTGATTCCTCTCACCCCTCTTCCACTCTTTCCCACTCTTTCTCTCTTAGTTTTTCTCTCTCCCCCCTTTCTCTCTTCCCCCACTCTTTCTCTCTCATTCTGTTTTTCTCTTTCCTTTTCTCTCTCCCCCTTCTTTCTCTCCCACTCTTTCCCCCGCTCTCTCTCATTCTTTCTCTCTCCCCTTTCTCTACCTCTTTCTTTCTCTCTCATTCCCTTTCTCTCTCTCTCCCCCTCTTTCTCTCTCCCTCCCTCACTCTCTCTCATTCTGATTTTCTGATTCTCTCTCATTCTCTTTCATTTTGTCTCTCTCTCTCATTCTCTTGCAGGGGGCCGATCTGGTGTCTGCAATGGAGAGCAAAATCCGGCTGCTCCCCGGACCAGACGCCGTTTACCGCTCCGAGTCCCAAGCGGCAGGAGACGAGGGCTGCCTTGCGCCACTGGCTGGCGCAAATATAGCGAGGCGGAAAGCTGTTGCCGTGCAAATGAAAGTTGTGCTCCGCTCCCGCAGCTTCCAGCCATCACAAACGCCGCTTCTTCCCGCTTGTGCCGCCCCTTCCCTCACCTCCACATCAGCACCATCCATTCTGGACAGCGAGGGCTGCGCTCCTTTTTCCCTATTGCTCCGCCTGCAAAAATGCCAACTTTTCTCACGGACCACCAGTGATCCGCGGACTCCCGGTTGGTGACCCCTGGTGTAGACGGCTCTGTGAAAAGGGCATGTCATTTAAAATCAACGCTGAAGCTTCCAATTTGAGGCAACAGAATCACACACTCCGTTTAACTTCCTTCCTTAGACTTTGCCTCAGTCGTCTCCTTCTCTGCTCTCGGCCTTTTCTCAAGGGTGGTTCTTGCTGGGGGAATCCTTGGTTGTACAAACAGAGGCACGGAATCAACGTCACCTGAAGCTTTAGCACCACTTTATAAGACCTGAGTAAGGCCACACACCTCAATACTACATTCAAGGTTGGTCACCACATTGCAAAGTTGTTGAGACTTTGGAAAAAGTGCGCAGAGGAGCAACTAGGCTGATTAAGGGCCTGGAGACTAAAACACACGAAGAAGGGTTGGGGGAACCGGATATGGCTAGTCTAGAGAGAAGGAGAACAAGGGGGGACATGATAGCACTGTTCCAATAGATGAGAATTAACCAGTGGAACAGCTCACCTTCAGAAGTGGTGGCTGCTTCATCACCAGATGTTTTTCACAATAGACTGAACAGCCACTTGGTTCGAATTAAAAGGATATATAATTATTAAGTATTCAATTGCAAGAAGAACAAGTAAAAGAAACAATGATAACTTGGGCTAAGAATTTTGGCCACACCACAGAATTAGATAAATGGCAGAAATTATGGCATAGAAACTTCATTTCTAATAGGGCACCGAGGATGGCAAAATGGGGACTGCTGCCCTCCTGTGGCCAAGTATGTCCATGGCATTTTATTTTTTCTAAGGTATAGCAGAAAAGGTT
>WNWU01000070.1:1958239-1980270 GCA_012654045.1 Ptyas mucosa
GCCCCGCAGCATCGTCCCTCCCTTTCGAGGAACGAGAGAAGCGGCGGCATCTGCCGCTCCGGCAGCACGCTCGCTAATTTTGCACACAGCTGAGGAGACCGCCGACTTTTTAAATGCCCCCGCCCCTCGGAGAGAAGAGAGGCCTCCAGGCCAATCCGAGGGAGGGAATTTGGGCGGGAAACGCGCGCGCCGGCGCTCGTACGCACGCGCAGTTGTTCTCCACCCAGCTGGGCTTGGCTCCTGGAGCGGTTGCCATGGAGACGGCGGCTCGCGGGGGTGGGGGGGTAGGGTGGGGCTCATCAAGGTCAGGTGGGCCGCACACGTGAGGGAGATTAGAGACTGCACACACACGTGGCAGTGTTGTGTGTGTGTGTGTGTGTGTGTGTGTGTGTGTGTAATAATGCCTTTTCTTCAAGCCTTGCCCCCCCCCCCCTTTGTGGGGACCTTTCGCCCCGGCCGGCCACCCTTTGGACTACAAATCCCATCGGTCAGGCAGCCAGCGATCTCCCCCTGTGCATGAGAATACGGGGTAGAGATGGGGGCTTGAATCCCCCGCTGCAAAGACCCGCTTTTCAAAGTATCCCCATTGTTTTTGCAACGGTGCATTGAGAGATCAGAGGGTGACTTGGGTTTATACTGGGAATGCTTTGGATTACAAATCCCATCAGCCACAACCGGGGTGGGGGTGTTGATAGGGACCGTCCCTTTTTGCAGCAGAGTCCCCCCCCCCCCGTTGAGCAGGTTCCCGTTTAAAATGCTCATTTTTTTTAAAAAAATGAAAATTTAATAATTACAAAAATAAAATAAAATTATGGTTATTACGTACAGTATAGGAGATGCTTCGGACAATAGTTCCCATTAGCCAGTCTGTTGCAAGAGAGGCAATCCCCATCATCCCCTGCCTTCCAGGCTGGATAATGGGAACTGTAATCCAAAGCCCCTCTAAAATTCAACCCCTTTTCCTAGTTTTTTGCACCTTCTCTACCATGTTACAATCTTGCCAGTTTTATTTTGTTGTGCAGATATTGAATTTGTTATTTTTCCAGTTTTATTTTTTAAGGGGGAAAAAAAATTCCCCAGACTGGTTTGTTTTGTTTTGCTTCCTAGGGATTCTGCTTAAATGTTACAATAATTTTTGCTAAATAGTATCTTGCCCTTCGGAAAGAAATGGAACCCAAATTTGAAACTTATTTCTTTCTTTTTCTATTATAGGAACTCTTCCATCCTCCCTCCCCCCCCCACTTAAATGTTTTCAAAAGAGGTATTTGTCTGAAAATGCAAAATAATAAATGGCTGTCTTGATTGCATTTCTTCATGGTTTAAGTGTGGTTTATGGAATTAACCAGATTTTCTGCCCTTAAATAACACTGAACTGTAAATTACCCATACAAGTTACTTTTGCAGAGCACCCTGAAGTGGGTGAATGATTATGTTATGTTGGGCAAATTGAGAAAGCTATTGAGAAAATAGGCTGTTTTCTAATTCGTGCATTAGAATAAAGTTGGATTGGGGAAACTTTTGGATACTGTATTACACAGACTAAGGGTTGGGGACTCCTGGGTTTTTAAAAAGGGCTTACAAAATTTAACAAATCCACCATATAATTAAAATCCCACCCCATTTCCCATGGCAGCAGCAATCTATACAAGCTGAACTTTTAATGAAGCCCCTCTCAACATGTTGCACCCTCCAGACAGGGTAGGACAGCGACCTTCAGAATTAACCAACCGGCTTGGCTTTATTCACAAAAATATTCCAGAACTTTCAACAAAAGTAAGAGATCTTTCAGCCGTAAGAGATGAAAACCATCTTGTTAAGGAAAGCTGCTTCACAAAGCCATTTTATTTTGATGGGTGGAGGAAAAGAACATTTTGCTAGTGATCGCAGAGACACCAACATTAAAATATTCTCAGAAAGTCTGTGTCTTGGCATGAAGGCAACACTTTCAGAATTGGTTCCTGTAAATTCTTGCTTCAAGGAATTGCAGATGATTCTCACAATACTTAGAATATGTCTGCTATTCAACCCGGGCAGTAGTTAAGATGGGCAGCTGTGTTTTATTCCAAAGTTACAAAAAATATCTCCCTGAAATAGAGTTAAATTTTTTGTTGCTTGACAATTCTGGCAATACTAGATCACTTCAAGATTATTTTTTCTTCCTTTTTTTTAGCACCAACACTGGTCTTGATACAGAACGAAGGCTTTTTAAAAGCAGATCGAGGGATACCCAAAGAATCATTTCTAATGACCTGTACTACAGTAGCTCAAGATTGCTGGAAAGATTCAAACTGTTAATTTGTAATTATTATTTTTTTTTAAAAAATGCATGGATTCAAAAACATTCCTTCATTTCTTAGGAGTCACAAATGTTTCAAAAAGAAAAAAAATCAGAATACTTTGCGTATCAACCGTTATCTAATTAGAGCCATTTTCACTTCCAAATAGACAGACGTGTTCCCTAAAGAGCTCGTGACGTGGACCAAACCGGAGTCATGATTAAAAACAATTTTTCACCAGATGGACCAAGACACTGTTCTCTTAACGAATGAGCCCCAATTTTAGGCTTCCAAGATCCCAACTCTTCCCCAATCTCAATTAATTGTCCTATTTACATAGGTTAAAATCTTAGGGAGGGGGGAAGCAATTTGGTTTCTTTTGAGTCCTCTGAACAGGTTCATTTCTTCCCCCCTTCCCTGAAGTTGCAAGCGGAAAACAATTTTAGACGTCGTAATGGAAATCTAATTTTGTGTAAACTGTCTTGCATCCTTTGTCAGAATAGATCCGCTCCTCTTTGGGGAAATAGGTCATCTCATCGGCCACCCGAGAGACCACTTCTTCGTTGACTGCGTGGCCCCGCGATTCCAGTTCAGATCTGATGCACATTTTCACATGGCTGATTTCCAGAGGCAGGAAAGGAATAAAGTAATCAATGACATTTCGGTCGATCAGACTGCTGTGCCAAAATCCACCTGCAAAAGAAAAGTGCGTTGTCTTGAGTGGGATTCCTTTGTAATGCAATTAAAACAAAAGCAACTATAGGCAGTCCAGCATTTGAGGGGCTGCCACAAAAAAGAGGGGGTCAACTTATTTTCTAAAGCACCAGAAGGCAAGAGAAGAAGCAACGGGTGGAAACTAATCCAGGAGAAATCCAATCTAGAACTAAGGAGAAATTTTCTGACAGAATAAACCAGTGGAAGGACTTGTCTCCAGAAGTTATGAGTGCTCCATCACTGGTGGTTTTCAAAACAGGTTGGACATTCATTTGTCCAGAACGGTGTAAATTCTTCTGCTTGTGCAGAGGGTTGGACTAGAAGACCTCTGGAGTCCTTTCCAACTCTGTTATTCTGCTTTTCTCCAAAGCAACTGAAGGCAGGACAAGAAGCAATGGGTGGAAACTTAAATGATAGATAAATAAATGTGTTACTCACTATTTTTGTTATTAAACACAGAATTTGACAATGACTGTTGCAAAACATGCAGAGGAAGGTCTTCCCTCTTCTTTCCACTCTTCCAATTAGCGAGGGCCACTTCGGTTATTTTTTCAGCTCCAGCATTGCTGGGGGAAAAAAAATTTTTTTTTCAGACGCTGGCAACTGAAAGCGGTTTCTATGCTCCTGCAAAGCAGGGCTGACGAGCGTCAGCCACTACAACTAAGCAGTTTTGTCTGGACAGAAAAGAAATCCAGATTTTTTTCCCCTCTTTTTTGACATAACTTTTCAAAGGGTAACAGGAACATGGCAGTATTGTGTTAGAAGGTAGTCCTTGACTTACAACTACAATTAAGCCCAATTTTTTTTCTTGCTAAGTGAGACATTTGGATGAGTTTGCTTCATTTTAACACCACTCTTGCCATCGTTGTTCAGTGAATCACTGTGTTAATTTAGTCACACCGTTGTTAGGTGAACTTGGCTTCCCCATGGATTTTGCTTGTCCGAAGGTCGCAAAGATGACCATGTGACTCTAGGATATTGCAACCGTCATAAATATGACTCAGTTGCCAAGTATCTGAATTTTGATCACATGACCTGCAACACTTAAGTGTGAAAAAGGGTCACAAGTCACTTTTTTAATGCTGTTGTAACTTTGAACAGTTACTAAACGAATTGTAAGTAGAGAACTTCCTGTATACCTGTAACTCTGGTGTACCTGAGTTGGCTCTGGTTTCAATGGCTGCCCCACCCCACCCCCACTGCTTAGCAACAGACAATCTGGTCCCAATTGTGGCTATAAATTGAGGTCTCTCTGTATTTGCTGGGGAAATATTTGAGGAAACTAATTATAGAACTGACACTGGCACATACGCAATAAAGGGACAAAAATTAGGTTTACAATAACCCAGATTTTTTTAAAAAATAGAATCCTGAAATCTAGAAAACTTTCTCTCCAGCAAATTTGTTTTAAAATACACAATTTTTTTGGGGGGTCTGTTGTGGTGGCCCAGCACTGACACAGTGCCTCACCTGAGGAAAATGAAAATCGCTTTTCGATACGAGATGCCGTCTATTTCTTCATAATATTCCAAGAAAGGCTTGATGGAGTCGATGAGTCCGGCGTGCATTTTATCCATCTCGTCAAATATGAAGATCGACCTTCCGCAGGCGCTCACGTTGCCACGAATCCACATTTGCAATTGGTCCTGAGAGATTAAAAGCAAAGCTGAAGGAGCCCATCAAAAAGCGGAAAAGGCCTAAACACATTTCCCGGAAATCCACACCCAGATGACCAGAGATTAATACCAAGATTAATGGTAGACCAACAATCAAGAAGTCCACAAAACAAGGAACTACCAACTCAGACAAATAAGGTAACGGCAAACAACCCAGTCAAGAAACCACTGAGACACTCTCACCAACATCGACAAACCAAACTGCTTGTGTATAAAATGAGAGCAGCGCTACCTTACTAACACTGATGATGTTACCTAGTTTGGTAATGAAATGTCTCTCAGCTTGCAAAAGGCGATCAAATGACCCCAGGACACTGCAAGCATCATAAATACGAGTCTGACTTTTGATCACATAACCTGGGGAGGCCGGCGAAGTTTGTGTGACAAGCGGTCGTAAGTCCCTTTTTCCAGGGCCGTTGAATGGTCACTGTTGTAAGTCGAGGACTACCTGTTACTGAGGAAAACAATGGGCTTCCCTGCAGCTTACCTTGTACTGGCTGATGTTCTGCTGATGTGGGAAGTGCAGAGTGGACACGAACTGGTGGACGTATTTGCTCTTGAGCCCTTCGTCGTAAAGGCTTTCCGCCACAATCTTGCTGACGAAATTTTTGCCAGTCCCCGTCCATCCGTGCAGAGAGAGCGCCAGGGGTTTCTTCGGATTCGGGTTCGTCAAAAACCCTGTCACGGCTTTCACAATCACCTCGGACACCAGGTGCTGTCCGAAGACTTTTTTCCCCAGATTGTCTTTAAGATCTGCAGCGGGAGGGGAGAAGATGATGGGAGAAGCCAGAAATTTTTTAAAAAGGTTATGGGGAAACATTTGAACTTGGGAGTCTGACAGTAGAAATAAGACAAATGTTTTACCTACTTTCCGAGGGGAGATCAACAAAACTCATTTTAAAAAAATTAAAACCACTTAAATAAAAAAAAAAAAAGAGCCGTGGGAGAGTACGGTGAATTTCCCGAGCGATACAGGTAGTCCCCGACTTACGACCATTCGTTTAGTGACCGTTCAAAGTTACAGCACTGAAAGAGAGACCTTATGACCGTTTTTCACACTTACGACCATTGCAGTCCTCTCCACGGTCACGTCATCAAAAAACTCAGTCCCTTGGCAACTGAACTCATATTTATGACGGCCGCCGTGTCCCGGGGGTGTGTGTGTGTGTGTGTGACGTGATCCTCTTTTGCCATCTTTTAAAGTCAACGGGGAAGCCGGATTCACTTAACAGTGGTGTGTAGTCAATTTAATAAATGCGTCAAGAAAAAAAGGTTGTTAAACGGGGCAAAATTAACTGTGTGGGGCTCCATTGTGGTCGTAAGTCGAGGACGGCCTGGGTCAGTCACCTGCGCGGCCCCGCCCACCTCCCATGTGACGTCAGAGCGCAACCTCCCCTTCCACGTCCACAGCGGCCCCGCCCCCTTCCCAGAGCCCTGGGTGACATCACCCACCTCTCCCGACTTGCGACACGGGCCTTTCCACGCAGCATTCGGCAAAGTAGCAATAGAGCCTCGGGAGGGAGATGAGGCCGGTGAGGGCCGAGGCGGTGCCGGCCAGCGCGATGCCCACGGTGACCGGGTCCATCGCCCGCGCCGCCGGGCCCAGCTGCCATAGCACCAAGGCCAGGCCCCACACCGCCCCGGGCGATCGGAGAGGCTTCATCGCCGGCAGCCGCGCTTGGGCCGCCGCCTACTTCGCCCCAGAGCCGCTCTTCCGCTTCCGCCCGAGCGGCTTCCGGCCCCGCGGGCGCCATCTTTGCGCCGGGCAGGTTGGGTCGGGCAGGAAGGCCATTGGCTGCTCTTTAGAGAGGGGGCGTGGCCTTCCTTCCCCCGCCTTCCAGCTGGTCGGATTTCCACCTTCTGGCTCCAACTTCACCCCCAACCCGCAAGTCTTGGATGCACCTGACCTCCCAAGTTCTGTTTCAGCCCTCGTGTGAATTGCAAGAAATTCTCTTATGTGGGGGACACACATATTTCTCCCTCCTAGGACGTGGTTTTGCAAAAAGTTGGAGTGGCAGAGTGGTTTTGGCTCTTGCTCTGGGTCTGATCCCCAAATATCTGTTTATTATTCCGATTTAAATAGCTGCCCATCTTCTATGTATTCTACAGGACTCTTGAGTGGCTTGCAAACAAATATACAAAGAACATAGATTCAAACTCAATGTAATTCGCTCTATTCTTGATGGTAGGAAATACGACTTCTGCAATAGAGTAGTAAATGTCTGGGACACTCTACCTGATCCTGTTGTTAGTCTCGCTAACCCCCCTGTACCTTTTACCTTAAACTGTCTACCGTGGATTTTTCACGTTTCTTAAGAGGTCCCTAAGGGGGCGTGCATAACCGCACCAGCGTGTCTTCCGTCCCTGTCCTACTGTCCCCATTTATAGGTAATCATTCTATGTGTTTATGGCTATGTCTTGCCTATTTATATCCTTTTATTTGTGCCAATTTTTCTTCATGTGCCCATGTCTATGTCTATACTGTTACTTGTTTCCTTGTACTTGTTGACAAATAAACAAACAAACAATAGAACTATATAAAGAACAAAAGCAAGGAAGTCATATGAAAACATCTAAAAAGTAACCTTTAGAGTGATTGGTTATATGATATCAATTCAGTGCTGACTCTTACGTTGGAAGACTTGAAGGACCAACTTATGGGTGTTCCATCACTTAAACACTGAAAGAGCCATTTAGACCCATTTCCCACAGAAAAGAAAATACCCAAAGCCCCAAGACCCTTCCCATGCGTGACTGTTCCTTGAGCGGCCACAAAACTAGCATATGTAATTGAATTAAAAGTTCTGTT
Organism: Ptyas mucosa; assembly: GCA_012654045.1. Classification (NCBI taxonomy): domain Eukaryota; kingdom Metazoa; phylum Chordata; class Lepidosauria; order Squamata; family Colubridae; genus Ptyas; species Ptyas mucosa. The sequence continues at coordinate 1,965,715 of WNWU01000070.1, forward strand.
TTCTTCTGAAACTTTTCTTTTCTTGGATTTATCCATGGTTGGCCTACTCGGGGTTGAAAAGCTCAAATAAATCACGTGCAGGCGGGTGTTACACATTGGCGGTTGTGATGCATATTTTGAGTGACAGGGAGCCGCAGCAGAGGGGTGAAAGAGCCACATGCGGCTCCAGAGCCACAGGTTGCTGATCCTTGTTCTAGGTTCTATCTAGAGAGGACCAAGTAACTTATTTGAGTTCTTTGGTGGGATTGCGAGAATTCAAATTTCCATCCTTGTGTCATTGCATGCAGAAAACACAGACAGACAAATCCTTCAGGCCAACCTCTTAAAATACAAATCTTTACTGCTGCATATGCAAACCACAGCTCAGTATGAAAAAGATCTATCAGTGACTGTAATGCAGGGCAGTTTCGTGGAGAAAAACTGAAGTGAAATGAACATCGGCAAGAAGTGAGAAATATTAGAAATAACAGCCCAGTCTCTAAAGAACCGAACAAGCTCGCTTCAGTATCTCCGGTTCATCTTCTTAAACTTTTCATAGTGATAATCGTCGGTGGCTTTCTCATTGGGTGGGCGCTTGCGATTCGGCGGAGATTCTACAAAATTTAGAAAGAGACATCCCAAAATAAAGATTAGCCATTTGAAAGAGATGAAATAACAAGGAAAGCTGCAAGATACGGGAGAACGGCGTCCGACCTTCTGAGATCTCTCTCACCAATTTGTGCCCAGTGGTTGGCAAAGCGAGTTCTTTTCTTTTTATTTAGTACAACAATGCTGTGAACAGTATGCTCCAAATTTATCATCTATATACTATGAAAACCCTCCTGTTCGGGTGTTTGTAGTGGCTAAGACGCTGAGCTTGTCGATCGAAAGGTCGGCAGTTCAGCGGTTCGAATCCCTAGTGCTGCATAACGGGGTGAGCTCCCGTGACTTGTCCCAGCTTCTGCCAACCTAGCAGTTTGAAAGCACGTAAAAAAAAATGCAAGTAGAAAAATAGGGACCACCTTTGGTGGGAAGGGAACAGCGTTCCGTGCGCCTTTGGCGTTTAGTCAATGCGGCCACATAACCACGGAGACGTCTTCGGACAGCGCTGGCTCTTCGGCTTTGAAAGGGAGATGAGCACCGCCCCCTAGAGTCAGAACTAGCACAGTGATGGCTAACCTTTTTCCCATCGCGTGCTAAAAGCAGGTGGAGGGGGGGGTTTCGTGCATGCATGTGTTTACCTATAATTCTATGCATGCACGACCCCCCCTCCACACTCCCCAGCTTTTGGCACGGTGGGCTATGTAGGCCCGTTTTTTGCTCTCCCCAAACTCCAGAGCCTTTTTAGGAGTCTGGGGAGGGCAAAAACTGCCTCCCCGCCCCCACTGGAGACTTCCGGTGGGCCCAGAAGGCCCCAAAATCAGCATGCATGCGTGCCAGAGCTGAGCTCCATGCCCACCGATATGGCTCCGTGTGCCACCTGTGGCACACGTGCCATAGGTTCGCCATCACGGGACTAGCACATATGTGCGAGGAGAATCTTTACCTTTACCTTTACCCTTTAAGTGGCCGAAATGGTACACTGCACAGCAACAATTTTCGAATCAAAATACCTCCAATAGGCCAACTCCAACAGGCCAACTATTTAGGCCTAGCCTAAATAGTTTTTTAGTGGGATTCTAAATTTTATAAGATTTGGGTTTTAAATTGGGAGGCCGATTAATTTAATGCATTTTTAACTATCTTAACTTTTGTATTTATATGTATTTTAATTTTGGCTGTTCACCGCCCTGAGTCCCATTGGGAGAAGGGCGGTATACAAATAAAATAAAATAAATAAATAAATAAATAAACTCAAGGAATGTGTCCAAAACTCAGGATACATTATTCCCACAGGACTGAAATTTAGCCACCAGCCTGTGAGAAATAGACCAAAGTAGCTAGATAACCCCTCAGTAGGCATGACTTACTTTCCATTTCGGGTTTTTCGGTGTCTCCCACTCTCAGGGGCCGAGCCTTGGGCTCCTCTTTATTTCTTCTTACCGGAGCATTCAGCTCTTCGTGATAAACTAAAAAGAGATATGATGATCATGCTAGCTTAGGATCAACTCTAGTATAAATTGGCAGGTTTCAAAATACAGATGGTCCTTGACTGACCCCAAACTGAGCCCAACATTTCTGTCATTAAGCCAGACAGTTGTAAATTTACCAGACAGTAAATTCAGTTCCCAGCTTAAAGTCTGACGTGCTTGTTTTCCTTGTTTAATTCTTATGTGATATGCAAGTTCACCACCGTGGCGTATAAGCCATTTATATTATTTTCACTATTTATGAATAAAAATATTTTACGGTTCCATCCAACAAACTCAGTTAATTCTAACCTCAACCTTGTTCAACCTCAACCATAGTTCTCCATTTGATTTATGTGTCAATCAGCTTTCATCCAGGACAGTCAGCTTAATTCCTCTTGTACTCACATCGGTTGTGTTGGACGTAGTTGACTGCCATATTGGTGGGGACGAAAGAAGTTTCGCTGTCTTTCTTCTTATTCTGCTGTTCAGCCAGCAATCTTGCCTTTGCATCTTCTGTCGAGATTATGTTTTTTATCTTGGCCCTAAAGGAGAATCACCGAAAGAAAACAACATCAGGCCAAGATGTTTTCAAACTTCCAGGGAAGAAATGTTGGACTGAAGAGAGCTCTAAAGAGAACAGCTAACAATGACCATGGTAGAATAAAGAAGGGGTGAGTTGACTTGCTCTCCGATAATTTCTCTCTGGACAAGGAGAGGACTTGAGATCACCCAAGATTTCTTTTAAAGGAGAATATTTGTAGCTCAGACTTGAAATGGGGGGGGGTCTTTAGTGCTCTCTGAGTTTGGTTGTTTTTTTGCAGATGTTTCTGTCAGGTTTGGATGTAATCTCAATTAAATTTCATTCTCAAACACAAAGTCTTTAAAGAATCTCTCATTTATTAAAGAATTTACGATCCGACCTAAACTCATATGCAGCCAAAACTGATTCTCTGAAACCAACCCCTCCCCTTCTGCCTCTCAAAATCTCAATGCCCATTGGCCATCTTCCAAGTCAGTCTCTTCTGCCAACTACTTCAGATCACAGGAATGTCCCCCTCCCTTCATCAGCTGCGTAACCCTATCTATAAAGAGGGAGAAGAACACTAGATCAAAAGCTAAGCTACTACAACTTCAAACTGCTAATGCTAGCTCCGTTTTTTTTCTTTTCTTTTTGATCTTCATGGCAGCGATGAAAATAGAGCAACTTAGATTGCTGACAGTTTCGTTACCCAAACTACCGTATTTTTTGGAGTATAAGACGCACCTTTTCCCCCCTAAAAGGGGGTGAAAATTTGGGTACGTCTTATACACTGAATGTAGCCCCGCCCATCCTTTGGCCTCTGCCTCCCAGCAATTTACCTCCTTGCAGCAAGCAGCAAGAAGAAACAGCCCATTTCAGCTTCAGCACAGCCTAATTAGCACAAGTTGATTGTTGGTTGGATCGGCCTCCCGACTCTCAGCTCTTTCAGGCTGCAGGGATTGCCATTGCCTATTGCTTTGCGGGCCTCTGCTGCTTGCTCCAAGGAGGTAAAATTTGTGGGAGGCAGAGGCAGATTTCTTTTTGTTGTTTTCCTCACCAAAAAAGGTAGGTCCATCTTATAGTCCGGAGCGTCTTATACTCTGAAAAATATGGTAGGTAACTAACACTGATGATGTTCCCTAGTTTTGGTATTGAAATGTTTGTAAGAAAGCAACCAAGCTCAGAGCTATTGTCTCTAAATGGAGCAAACCCCACACTCACTAGCACTGATGATGTTATCTGGTTGGGTAATATCTGAAGAAAACAAACAAGCTCGGAGAACACCAAGGTCCCCTCATTTCAACCCAAGCTACAAATGTTCTCCTTTATTGGATTAGAAACTGTCAAACTTACTCGATTCCAAGGTCCACCTCAGGGATCCCACTCAGCATCTGATTGGACAGCATTTCTTCTGTCTTCTTAGCCGAAGAGACACGGATGCTCTCTGGGAGCTCGTACAGACAGTCCTCCGCGTTCTTCTGCTTCACTTTCTGCTCCTCGTTTTCCATAATCCCCTTCCTCTTCTTCAGCTCAGTTTCGATGTATTTCATCCTGAACGAAAGCCAGTTGGGTGACTTTGGGCCAATCACCAGGAGATGGTGAGTTCTAGTCCCGCCTTAGGCGTGAAAGCCGGCTGGGTGACTTTGGGCCAATCACCAGGAGATGGTGAGTTCTAGTCCCGCCTTAGGCGTGAAAGCCGGCTGGGTGACTTTGGGCCAATCACCAGGAGATGGAGAGTTCTACTCCCGCCTTAGGCGTGAAAACCACTGGGCCACTCCCTCTCTCTCAGTCCAACCCACCTCACAGGGTTGTTGTTATGGGAAAAATAGGAGGAGAAAGGTACGTTGGATATGTTCTCCACCTTGACTTATTCGTAAAAATAATATAGGCAGCATATAAGTAAATAAATAAATAAATAAATGATGGCAAGCTACATACATGTCTGCATCTTCGTCCCTCCTGTTGGTCTCAGCTGAAAAGGAGGTGCCAAGATTGAGGTCTTCCTCTTCGCTGATCCTAAAAAAGAGTGGCAAAGTTGACTCTAAGCACCGTCAAGGCAAAAGAGCCAGAAGCACCAGAATTAATCTTCAATTAACCCTCAAGCCCATTGGTTTTAATCCGTAGCCCCCCATTTCAAAATATCTAAGGCTGTGCACCTCAAGGAACATGTTACTCCTCGACTTCCGGTCACACAATCGGGGGCCACAAAAGGGACCCACCCACCTCTCTTTTCCTCGCTCTTTCAACTTCTTCATGTCCACCATTCCGCCCGACTTGATCTTAAAGGGGTCATCCTGGCCATGTGGAGAGAATAAACAGAGGAGGCACTTTTTGAAGATGCTGCAATCTGAGGGCCATATGTTCTGAGTAGGCTTCCCCAAACCACAAAGCAGACTCCTTGTCCCGACAAAAAAACCCCACCCTTTTTATTAAGTTACTGTGAATTCTTCTCATTCACATCCAGCAAAGTCTTTCGAGGGAGAAGTTACAGTCAAAAGTCATATATTAAGAAATGCTTTATTGCGTGTCCGGAAAAAATATCAATATAAATTAAATGATAAATTACTTTCCAATTTGGAAAGTACCCAGACACACGATAGAGAATATCAGTGTAGAACAAAAACAAGATGAGATTACGTACAAGGAATTTTTGTATAAGGAAGGAAATAGATTTCAATTAAAATCTATTCAACAATTAAAAGAAGAAAGAGTAGTTAAAACATGGTTTCAATATGGTCAGCTACAGGCCAGATGGAGAACAGATCAAAAAGTTGGTATTTCGCAACAGGATGAGAATTTGATTAAACAAATAAGATATTAAGAGCCAAATGCACATAAAAAGGTTGTATAATGCCTTAGTAGAAATAGATTCAGAAACAGATTTAGTTAAGGACTGTATGATAAAATGATCACAAAATATAGGTGAAGTAATAACGATGGAAACATGGGAAAATATATGGGTTAGAAATGTAGGATTTACACAAGCGCAAAACTTAAGGGAGAATTTTTATAAAATGTTTTATAGGTCGCATCTAGACCCAAAATAATTAGCTGGTATGTATCCAAATTTACAACCTAGATGCTGGAGATGTGACTGTCAGGATGCTACGTATTATCATATATGGTGGACGTGTAAGAAAATTAAGGCTTTTTGGATTAAAATATGGTGGATTATTCAGAATATTTTAAAGAAAAAGATTAAATTTACGCCACAGTTCTTTTTGTTGGGAATAGTTATGGATTGTACGGTAATAGAAACTAAGCTGATTTTAAATTTAATAACAGCTGCTAAATTATTAGTGGCACAGTATTGGAAGAAGGAAGACTTACCCACCATTGAGGAATGGACATTAAAAGTGGTGCACTTGGCGGAAATGGCAAAAATCTCTGCGTATTTGAAAGACCATTCAAATGAAAGATACTTATCGGAATGGAGAAGATGGATTGATTATATTCAAAATAAGTATCGGACTAAGAAGCTTCAAATAGCTTATGAATGAAATATGTAAACCAATTTATAGTTTATAGTGTATGTTTATAATGTTTTGAGTTATAGGAGTTAAAGATCTAGGGATAACCGGAGCTTAACATAATGATAGCATATTTTAGTTTTATGTTTGGGAAATGTTGTACCCTATGCTTGTTCTGGGAAGTCTATTGGGGGGGGGGGGAAGGGGGGGGGGGAAGGGGGGGAGGGAGGGATAAGGGGGGGGGGGGGGATGTGGGAGTGGGTGAGGGAAGGGGTTGGGAGGGGGGGAGAAAATGTTTGTATCTTTTTTAAAACTTTTAATAAAAAAAAAAGATAGTTCACAATTACCGACCTTTATCAGGCTTGGAGAGTGGCCAGGCCGATATCTTTCAGAGGCCGCAATACTTGGCAAGAATGCAGGAAAGAACGAATTGTCTCCTGCAAACTCCACTCCCCTTTTGCTCCTCTTTTATTCCCTCTGGGAGGGGCCCTTCAGCGTCCACCTGTGGCTTTACTCCTGAGTCGACCCTTGTTCTTTAGCTGTTCCCTTCGTCTGGCAACTCTGCGCATGCGCACACTGGGAACAGGCTCCAGCTGTTCTTCTGCCTCACTGATATCTGACTCCGAAGGCAGCTGATAATTGTCAGACGGCCCTGGCCCCCTCTCTGCCTCCAACACAGAGCCCTCATCAGAGCCTTCCCCAGACTCCAGGACTGGTCCATGTTCTTCCCCAACCTCCTCACTGTCCGAATTTGCTGCCAGCTCTGCTGGCGGGCCACAACACCATAAATGCTGATTCACACAACTGGGCTTCCTCAGTTAACAAGATCACCTATTTCTCTAAATCATGACTTGTTAAACCATTATTAACGGTACACCGAAGTGTCTTGTGTTTGCACGTCATTCAACACCTTTGGGGGGGGAGGCATCCAGCTCTGATCTTACCACCAAAGTTGTCTCTTCTTGTAGCTTTTCTCCGACAAGCAAGGCTGCAGCACTTGGGAGGCAAACACAGACAAGAACGAAGATTTAGGATCATTTACGAGAACCTTCCATTTTTATCTCAAATCTGATCAGAATGCAATCCAACGTCAGTTTGGGTTAGAGTACTTAGGAGAGTTTGATATTCCTTTCCTTCCTTCAGAATACTTAGTTTTTATGATTGGCATTCAAGAGTTGGGGCAGGTAGTCCTCGACTTAACAACCACAGCTGGGAGCAGAATTTTCATCACTACGCAAGGCGGTCGTTAAGTGAGTTGTGTGTGTGTTTTTTTTAATTTATATGCCGTCCTTCTCCGGAGACTCAGGGCGACTTACAATGCGTTAAGCAATAGCCTTCATACTTTTGTATATTTTTATACAAAGTCAGGTTATTGCCCCCACAAACTGGGGGCACCTTAGAACCCACCTTAGAAAGGATGGAAGGCTGAGTCAACCTTGAGCCTGGTGAGAATTGAACTCGCAGTAATTTCAGGCAGCTGGATGTTAAATGCTGCCTTAGTAGGAGGCATTAGCTTGCTACGCCACTCAGGCTCTTGTGTTTGATTTTACCACCTTTTTATCGGGTCTACAACAACTCGCCACGGTCAACTCGCCACAGTTTAATTATTGGAACTACCGTAATACTTCATATAATAATAATTTGAACTAATTAAAGTGAACTAAATTCATAAAAAATTGAACTCACTGTTTAATTATTTGAAACAATTTGAATTTGGAGCATGCCTCCATGAGGATGCTGTGACCATCCTAAGTGGAAGAACCGGCCATATGTCACAGTGCTATTGTACCTTTGAACAGTCGCTCAGTGAATGGTTTTAAGTCAAGGACTACTTGTACAGCACAGCGCTAAAGTAGATTCAGGGAGCTCCGGGTTAAAATCCCTGTTTGTCCTTGATCTGATCTCATACTCCAACAAGCCCTAATCCATAAACCACAATTGGCTGGCTCCATGCAACATCCCGGTGAGGTTGTGGGTGGAATCAAACAATTCTTAGCCAAATGGCAGATACGAGGGCATACCTTAATGTTCACAAGGAATGGTAGATGTATTTCAGAATCTTCGTTTCTACGGATACAAATGGTTCACGACAAAAATCCAGGATCTCAGTCTGTGCTTGCTACAAAAGATTACCTTGACATGAAAACTCCATGGATACATCAGTATTACCTTACTCCATTGGGCCTCCTTCTTAAACTCTGCACTTCCTTCGCTTCTTCTAGTTTTAAACTGGAGCGGAATCATAGAAGAGAAATAATAAATCATCATTAAATACCAGGATCTGGGGAATTCTGGGCGTTGTTGGAGTCCACCCATCTTAAAGGTGCCGAGATTGAAACACTGATTTTTTTATTTTTTTTAAAAAGGCCTTGATCATTTTTTAAACTCATTTGCAACCAAAGCAAACTTGTACATATTCTAACCTTGTATTTTATATTTTAAATTTTATGTCATATACTACGTCTTATTTTAATTGGGATGATTAAATAAACAAAGAATAGGTAACAATAATTATAAATTGTATATAAAAAAAATAAACAACACAAGCAGAGTGCATATTTCCAACCTCGCCCCCCTCCCCAATATTTCAAGCCCCCCCCCAACAGGCACCCACCGAACCTCCTCGGCCACCAGCTCATCCTCCTCTTCCTCCTCGGAGTCGGCCTTCCTACGGCGAAAACTCTTCCCGGCCGGCATAGCTGGAGACCCTTCCCCACCGCCTCCCACCGCCTCAAATCAATTTTGCTAAAGGTGGCTGCTTGGAAAGCGCTTCCTGTTTTGCAACCTGGGGACGCGCGTCTCGTGACGTTAACAACGCGCGCCGAAGCCGCCCCGCAGTGGTTCTAGTTGCCCTTAGAAGGGCAGAGCAGAGGATTCCGTCTGGCAGGAGGAAAAGGCGTCCATAGATGTAGGAAAATATTAGATGGATGGGCAAGGGAGAGAAGACGGGTCTCCTTAATTTCTTTTTTTTAACCTATATTTTAATTTATTTTCCTGGACTGCTAGAAGGAGCCCTAATTTGCTCCGAAGGTGCAAATGTCAAACTGGCAGTTTTTGTTTTTTTTTGCAGGGAGGCTACAACAGCCCTGCGTGTCATTGCATTCACACGAGGGAATAAATATCCTTGTTGCTTTTTCATGCAAAATTGTAAATGCCTTGCAAGCATTATAAGGCAGGTATTCAGTGCGGGCTCCATCACATATAAAAGCAGGTGAGGAGGCAGGATGGTCTGTCCAGGAAGCAACCTTGAGAATCGAATCAAATCAAATCAAATCAAATTGAATATGGAATAGAATGGAATGGAATGGAAAAGAATAGAAAAGAAAAAAATAGAATAGAATAGAATAGAATAGAATAGAATAGAATAGAATAAGGAATTGAATAGAAGAATAGAATAGAATAGAATAGAATAGAATAGAATGAAGGATGGGATGGGATGGGATGGGATGGGATGGGATGGGATGGGATGAGATAGGATAGGATAGGATAGAATAGAATAGAATAGAATAGAATAGAATATGGAATGGAATGGAATAGAATAGAATATGGAATGGATTGGAATAGAATAAATAGAATAGAATAGAATAGAATAGAATAGAATAGAATAGAATAGAATATGGAATGGAATGGAATAGAATAGAATAGAATAGAATAGAATAGAATAGAATAGAACAGAACAGAATAGAATAGAATATGGAATAGAATAGAATAGAATAGAATAGAATAGAATAGCATAGCATAGCATAGCATAGCATAGCATAGCATAGCATAGCATAGCATAGAATAGAATAGAATAGAATAGAATAGAATAGAATATGGAAAGGAATAGGATAGGATAGGATAGGATAGGATAGGATAGGATAGTCTTGGTGCATACGCTCTCGGTGTACATAAAAGAAAAGATACGTTCATCAAGAATTCTAGGGTCCTGTTTCTTAGCAATACAGGCAGTCCTTGCCTGACGAAAGTTCATTTAGTGACTATTCAAAGTTACAACGGCGCTGGAAAAAGGGACTTGGGACCGTTTTTCAGACTTACGACCTTTGCAGCATCACCTTTGCTGCGGTGCACACAAGAAAAATTATTTGCATCTTTTAAATACTATTTATCTTTATTTTTTTAAAAAAAAATCATATTAGTGGTCTGCGAGATTTAAAATTATTAATTTAGTGGTCCCCTGAGAGCCGAAAGGTTGGTGACCTCTGCCCATTGTCCATCTTGCCTGCTGTCTAGAGAGGAAACAGAGTCCATGGGGCACCCTGAGGTCATCTTGCCCGACCCGTCCCCTACTGGACCACTTTCTCTTCCGAGGCCCCGCCCCCATCCGCCCCCTCCGCCGTGGCCCCGCCCCCTCCGTCGCCAACATCGCTTTCCCCGCTTCTCCCCTGAGCGGCGCGTCGCCCTCTGAGGCGGCCCCGGCCGGTAAGCACCGTTATTCCCCGCCCGATCCCCGACTCCACCCGATCCGCCCGGGGCTTCGTTTCGTCCCCCGGCCTCGTCTCCCCGCCCAGCGGCCAAGAAAACGAGAAGGAAGGTTTTGCGGCCTAGCCTGCTCCGAAGCCTCGGGCTCGCCTAGCGCGCCCAGCCGAGGAAGGCGCGTCGGAGGCGGCCGGGCGAGTCTGATCGGGGGGGGGCTGTGACAGTGCCCGAGCTTGGTTGGGGAAACTGGGTAAGGGGGGGGATCGTCCCAAAGTAGGACCCCTCCCCTAACCTTGATATTTTTAGAGTTTCTGTTTTAAATTAGACATTTTAATGCTTTTTATTGTTTTGAAATGTTTTTTTTAAGCATTTGTAATACATGTTTTCCAATTGGGAGCCATCCAGAGTCGCTTGTGGAGATGGGCAGCTATAGAAATCAGATAGATAGATTATGATATATATATGATAGAAGATAGAAGATAGATGACAGATTGGTAGATAGATAGATAGATAGATAGATAGATAGATAGATGACAGAGAGAGAGAAGAGATAGATAGATAGATAGATAGATAGATAGATAGCAGAGAGAGAGAAGAGATAGATAGATAGATAGATTCCAGAGAGAGAGAGATGAAAGATACATAGAAATCAGATAGATAGATGAGAAAGAAATTATTATATATGATAGATGAGAGAGAGAATGATATATATATGATAGAAGATAGATGACAGATAGATAGATATAGATGATAGATTATGATAGATAGATGATAGATAGATAGATAGATAGCTACCTACCACAGAGAGAGAGAGAGAGAGAGAGAGATGAAAGATAGATAGAAATCAAATAGATAGATGAGAAAGAGATTATATGATAGAGGAGAGAGGGAGAGATTATATATATATACATATATATATATATATATATATATATATATATATGTATGTATATGATAGAAGATAGATATAGATGATAGATTATGATAGATAGATAGATAGATAGATAGATACCAGAGAGAGAAAGAGAGAGAGATGGAAGATAGATAGAAATCAGATATAGATAGATAGATAGATACCAGAGAGCGAGTGAGCGAGAGAGATGAAAGATAGATAGAAATCAGATAGATAGATAGATAGATAGAAGAAAGAGATTATTAGATATGATAGAAGATACATGACAGATAGATATAGATGATAGAGAGATTATGATATATATGAGAGAGATTATATATGATAGATGAGAGAGAGAGATGATATATATATGATAGAAGATAGATGACAGATATAGATGATAGAGAGAGTATGATATATATATGATTGATTGATAGAGATAGAATGGAGAGAGGGGTTTCCCCATATCTTCCCCCCTTCCCTCAAATCAGGGCAGAATATTGTTCCCCGTTCCCCCAGCTGGTTCCAGGTCTGCATTCCCACCATCACTTAGTCCAGCTCAGATTCAACCTGGGTTAGGTTGGATGTGTCTTGTGAACTCAGCAACCCCTTGGCTTCAGGGCACGGGGTGGACTCCCAAATCGAACGAATTCCCTACATCGCTTTCCCTCCCTGGACTTGGCCGATGGGAGCTGTAGTCCAAGCCACCCCGAAGGCCCCAAGACTAGAAAGTTTATTTCTTAAAATTGAGAAATGAGAGAGGAAATCGCCAGGGGTCAGTTCACATTTCTAGGAATTGAACTGGGGAGGGGGTCCTGCCGCCTCTAAGCAATTTTATTGGGAAATGCGGTGGTGCTCTTGCAATTTGTGTCTACATTGGCTTGTGGTTGATTGCACAAGGGAGCAGATTTAATGTCGGATTATTGTTTGGTGAATGGTAATTTTGGATTTTAATCGAGCCAAACTTCATCTCATACAGACTCGTGCCCAATCCTGTTGGTTTTGGATTTAGTTCTAGGTCTGAACCCAGCCATTGTGGGTTTAACAAATCGTGGCTAAAACAAACCATGGCTTGGTCTGTTGTATAAAGCTGGTAGTTTTGCTTGTGGCACTGCTGTTAGTCTGTTGTAAGAATGCAACCTAGAGGGGGTAAATTTACCATTTATTGTGTGGTGCAAACAATCATTGGGTTAATTCCCAATGCTGTGAGTATGATAATCTTATCGTCTGATCGGAGCCTGTTTTTATAAGACCAGGGTTCTCCAAAGTGGTCAATATTGACCTCTGATGGGATATTATTGTTCTTACCGTTTTATTATTTGTTCATAACAATACAGGTAGTCCTTGACTTACAACCGCTCATTTAGAGACTGTTCAAAGTTACAACGACGCTGAAAAAAGTGACTTATGACCATTTTTCACACTTTATGCCCGTTGCAGTCGCTTGATTTACATTCTGATGCTTGGCAACCGTCTCACACTTAGGACGGTCACAGTGTGATCCCCTTGCGCAACCACCCGACCAGCAAAACCGATGGGGAGGCCGGATTCGCTATACTTCGCCGTGTGAAGTGCAGTGATTCGCTTAACAACGGTGGCAAGAAAGGACATAACATGGGGCAAAATTCGCTTCACAACTGTCTGCCTCGCTTAGCAACAGAATTTTTAGGGCTCGATGGCGGTCGTAAGTCGAGGACTACCTGTAGTTTGTGTTCCAGAGAGGAAAGCCTCCCGAAGACCAGTGTTCTCATGATGGAAAGGACCTCTTCCCTTTTCACGACAGTGGTGGAAAAAACAGAGGAGAAACAATGGAGCCGGCAATGGGGGGGGGGGGGAACTGGCTGTGGACAGCTCTAGCTTTTGTGGGGAAAATGATGAGTAAGCCTCCATCGGAGCTGAAAAAGTAATTGGTTGCTAAGCCTCCAAGCTACCACATGAAGGCTTTGTTTTTATCCGTGCTAGGAACAACCAGCTGATGCTTTTGGGGAGGAACGATTTCCAGAAAATCCTTCTGGTTTATTTAATACAGTCCGGAAGGTGCCAGCAGAGCAAACTTGAAAAAAGTCTGTCAAATGGAATGAGGAAGGGCCAAAAGGCTTTACTAAAACCAGTCACTTGTGTGTGAGTTGGGCAGCTATATAAATCTGGTAGATAAATAAAAGACACCAAAATGGGAAACCGCAATTTGGGGGGGGAGGAAATGCAGTATTCTAAGTAAGCAAGACCACACCTGGAATACTGCATCCAGTTTTGGTCGCCGTGTTATAAAAAGGATGTTGAGACTCTGGAAAGAGTGCAGAGAAGAGCAACAAAGATGATTAGGAAGCTAAAACATAGGAAGAATGGCTGCAGGAATTGGGCATGTCCAGTTTAATAAAAATAAGGATTAGCAACAAAAAAGATGAGGCTAAAGTATACAAAGAACGTTTGCAGGAACTGGGCATGTCTAACAAAAAGGGGGACCAGGGGTGACATGATAGCAGTCTTCCAGTATTTGAGGGGCTGCCACAAATAAGGGAGGGGGTCGACCTGTTCTCCAAAGCACCTGAAGGCAGGACAAGAAGCAATGGATGGAAACTTATCAAGGAGAGAAGCAACCTAGGAGAAATTTCCTGATAGTCAGAACGATTAATCTGTGGAACGATTTGCCTCCAGAAGTTATGATTGCTCCAACACTGGAGGCTTTCAAGAAGAGATTGGATGACCATTTGTCTGAAATGGTATAGGGCCATGATGGCGAACCTATGGCGCGCGTGCCAGAGGTGACACGCAGCGCCCTCTCTGAGGGCACGCGAGCCGTCGCCCCAGTTCAGCTCCGCTGTGCATGTATGCGCTCCTCCCGCTGATCTTCGTTCATGCGGGGGCGGTGCGGAGGGCGTATGCGTGGGGGGCAGGGTGCATGCGCGGCGGTCACGCACACATTTCATTTCATTTGAGGGGTTCGGGCATGCGTGCACGCATTGGGCACTCAATCGGGAAAAGGTTAGCTATCACTGGTATAGGGTTTCCTGCTTGAGCAGGGGGCTGGACTAGAAGACCTCCAAGGTCCCTCCCAGCCATGTGATTTTATGATTTGTTCGCCACCCATGGAGATGAGCAGTTTCAAAATTAGATAGATAGATAGATAGATATGATAGATAGATATGATAGATAGATAGATAGATAGATAGATATGATAGATAGATAGATAGATAGATAGATAGA
>WNWU01000070.1:1980280-1998154 GCA_012654045.1 Ptyas mucosa
GATAGATAGATAGATAGATAGATAGATAGATAGATAGATAGATAGATAAGGTAGGTAGGTAGGTAGGTAGGTAGATAGATAGATAGATAGATAGATAGATAGATAGATAGATAGATAGATAGATAAGAGAGAGAGACAGATAGGGATGTATAGATACTGTAGCTAGAGAGACAGACAGGTTTACTTGCTTACATGGGAGATGAAGTGAATTCTGGAGTTCTTTTTCTCTGCGATAACATTGATTTCTTTTTTAAACTGCTCAGGAAGCCCTGTGTTTGTGCCAAAAGACTTACCACATGATACGTTGTGCAAGGTCGAAACCAATTACAGGCCATTTAAAGCTGCTCTTCTCGTGGCTGCTTTTTTGACTGAGCCAGGCAAAGCAGAACAGGGAACATCCTGTGACCTGAATCTTAATTAGTATTTATCAGGCTGTCAGCGTGCCTCTCGATTGGTTTAGAGAAAGGTTCAAGAAGCCGGCGGAGCAGTATTATATTTTTATTGCATTTGGCTAAGCGCTCGGTAGCTGGGACATCTAGCCCGTGGCTGGAAAGCCACGGGAATTCCTTCTAGCTCAGTGGATACGAAAGGAAGTGTTCCTTCTGTTGTTTTGCTCCTTTACACAGTGCTCACGCTTAGTGAGTCAGAAAGAAATGGGGAAAATCGGCTAGCGGGCCTCTGCATTTAAGATCCAGGAGGGGGCATCACATCAAGGTTGCAGTTAATTTTTCACCTTGTATTTTCACTTGATACCCCTGCTGAAGCATCCAACTGAGCGACGGAAGGATTGCTGTGAGTCGCCGTCGTTTGCAATCCTCCCTAATGCGGTGTTTTTCTCAACCTTAGCAACTTTTCAAATACGTGAATTCCCGGAATTCCCTAGCCGGCATGCTTTAGGTTGTATGGACATCAACTCCCAGTTTTCCTTGGCCACCCTGCTTTTGGATGGGTGGACTTCAACTCCCAGAATTCCCCAGCCAGCATGCTTTAAGACAGGGGTCTGCAACCTTAAACACTCAAAGAGCCATTTGGACCCGTTTCCCACAGAAAAGAAAACACCGGGAGCCTGAAAACCTGGGTGGGTGTGGCCAACTCGACGTCACTCACTCCCAGTCACATGACACACACCCCAGCCATGTCTACACAGGTTTTGTGGCTCTCAGTGTTTTCTGTGGGAAACAGGTATCTCTCTCTCTCTCCTCTCCTCTCTCTCAGGCCAGGCGAGGAGTGACTGGAAGGGGAGGGCAATGGGTGGGGCCAGCCAGTGGTGGGTTCAGCTGATAGGGAGCCACAGCAGTGGGACAAAAGAGCCACATGCGGCTCCGGAGCTGCGGGATGCCGACATCTGCTTTAGAATGTTAGAATAGAATAGAAAACCCTATTTTTGATTTGTTTCCATTTGCTTTTACATCTTCGGTGCCCTGTAATTGAGGAGGCAGAGTATTAACACTGGAATTGTACTGGAATTATAAATACTGTTCTGTTTATTTATTGGCTGCATTTTTAGTCTGCTGTCCTCTCCAAGGGCTCATGAATTATACAAAACACTTAACATTTGGAAGATTAAATATTTCAGTTGCCTCCTTCTTCAAATCCAGTCATCTGCATCCTAACGCAACGAAGCAGGTTTGAGACCTTCCCCTGTTTTTCGTTTCAGGCACGGATGGTGGACTGAGCTGGCCTGGAAAAAGAAGCCGATTCTTCCTCCGAGCTCTTTCTCCGCTCCCTTTAGGGAGAGCCCAGGCACAAAATGGGGGACCCAAGAGACATGTGTCCTCACCTGGATTGCATAGGTGAGGTCACCAAGGATGATATGCTTTTCAAGTCCAAGGTAAGCGGCCGTGTCTCTGCAGCGACATTTCTCCTTGCTGGCATATGCAGGTAATCCTCGAGTTACGGCCAAAATTGAGCCCAACATTTCTGTTGTTAAGTGAGACGTTGATTCAGTGAGCTATTTTACGACTTTCCTCGCCAGAGTTGTTAATTTATTTACTGCCGTTGATAAGTTAGTAACACAGTTGTGAAGTGAATTTGGCTTCCCCATTGACTTCGTTCGTCAGAAAGTCGTAAATGAAGGGTCACACAACCCAGGGACACTGCCGCCGTCATAAATGTGAGTCAGTTGCCAAGCGTTCTGAATTCTGAACACGTGACCACAGGAATGCTGTAACGGTCATGTGAAACATGGTCCTACCTAAGCCACTTTTTTCAGTGCCGTTTTAACTATGGTCACTAAACGAATGTAAGTTGGGGCCTCCCTGTACATTCTGATTTTCGTTTAACAACAACAACAAAAAACCAGTACACAAAACTGAAAATATGAAAGCTTTGTATTACTAAGCAATCAAACAATGATATCAAAATAATACAGTCTATCTAAGTAAAACATATACCGTGTTTTTTGGAGTATAAGACGCACCGGAGTATAAGACGCACCTTAGTTTTTGGGGAGGAAAATAAGAAAAAAGCTGATTGGCAGGTGGATCGGCCTCCCGGAATACCCCCAATCAGCTGTTCTCAGAGGTGAATTTTAGCAACAGGTTCCTTGGTTGTGAGCTCTGTGCCTTGCCATTTTTTTCTGCCTCTGAAACCTCTGAAACCCCGTTTGAAGTTTATTTAATTTGTATACCGCCCTCCTCCCGAAGGACTCGGGGCGGTGAGCAGCCATAAATAAAACATATAAATACAACGTTTTAAAACCCGCTAAAATTCAATTAAATAAATTTGGCCATAGAAATATTAAAACCCCAATAATTTAAAACAAATTAAAATTTATAGTATTAATTAGAAAAGGGGGGAATCAGGCCAGGCCTGCCTGATGAAATAAAAAGGTCTTAAGAGCGTGGCGAAAGGTGCGTAGGTCCGGGATCCTCTGTATCTCCGGGGGGAGGTCATTCCAGATAGTAGGAGCCCCCACAGAGAAGGCTCTCCCCCTGGGGGCTGCCAGTCGACATTGTTTGGCCGACAGCACCCGGAGGAGCCCTTCTCTATGAGAGCATACCGGCCGGTGGGAGGCCACTGGTGGCAGTAGGCGGTCTCGTAAATAGCCAGGTCCTAAGCCATGGAGCGCTCTAAAGGTAGTAACCGAAACCTTGAAGCGCACCCGGAAGACCACCGGGAGCCAGTGCAGCTCGCGCAGGAGAAGTGTCACACGGGAACGCCATGTCGCTCCCGTAACCACCCGCGCGGCTGCACTCTGCGCCAGTTGGAGCCTCCGGGTGCTCCTCAAGGGGAGCCCCGTGTAGAGAGCATTACAGTAGTCCAGGCGGGAAGTGACGAGGGCGTGAGTGACCGTGTGTAAAGAGTCCCGATCTAGAAAGGGACGCAACTGGTGGATCAGACGAACTTAATTAAAAATCCCCCTGGTCACACCGTCAGGTGCTCTTCTAAAGACAGCCGTGAGTCCAAGTTGCGAGCCCTCTCCGTGGGGGCCAGTGGTTCGCCCCCCAATAGTCTGTGATGGCACCAACTGACTATATCGGGACGTCGGAAACCACAGCCACTCGGTCTTGGATGGGTTGAGTCTGAGCCTGTTCCTCCCCATCAAGTTTCAGAAAAAAACTTCCTTTTCTGCCTCTGAAAGCCTCCGAAACAGAATAAAAGCTTCTGAATCTCTGTTTGGGGGCTTTTTTCAGCCTATGAAACCTCAGTTTGAGAAGCTGGGCGGGGCTACATTCGGAGTATAAGACGCACCCAGATTTTCACTCTCTTTTTTGGGGGGGAAAAAGGTGCGTCTTATACTCCGAAAAATACGGTAGCCTGTAAATGCATCAGAACATCGCTGCTTCACTATTAACTACATCGGTATTGTTGGAAACCACCAGGAGCCATGTCAACATTTTTCATTCATCTTCCGCGTGAATCTAGGGGACATGCCAGTCTTGTGGTGCAGGAGGACCAAATCTCTGGGCCTGCCTTCAGGTAAGATACCCCCCCCCCCCCCCCCGCTTTGAAATCAAATTTTTGGGAAGTGGGGGATGTTGTGTTCCTCCCGTTGTCAAGTCTGGTGAGTTACTGGGCAGAAAAACATGATTTTCTGCCCACGTTTCGGTTGGTTTCGTGTTGTGGAGACAATAACTTGGTCCTTAACACCAATAAGACCAAGGAGCTTACAGTGGACTATAGAAGGAATAGATCAGACATCCAGCCCTTGCTTATCAGTGGAGACCGAGTGGAGCAAGTGGCCAGTTTTAAGTTTCTGGGTGTTATCCTAAAAGATGACCTGCTCACATTGCAGCACTGGTCAAAAGGGCCCAGCAGAGATTATACTACCTGAGACTTCTCAGGAAACAGCAACTGAATGGAAAACTGCTGGTGACCTTCTACCGCTGCACCATAGAGAGTATTTTAACCTACTGCACCTGTGTATGGCTTGGCCATTGCACAGTGGCGGATAGTACAGTGCTCCAGAGGGCCAACGTCATTGCCCAGAGAATCATTGGTTGCCCCCTCCCCTCCTTGGAAGAGCTTTATAGCTCCCGCTGCCTTAAGAAAGTGCAAAACGTCCTTAAAGATCCATCTCACCCTGGATCTCACCCTTTTTTTTTTTTTTGAACTATTACCATCTGGCAGCCGGTACAGGACAATAAAAACAAGGACAAATAGGCTGAAAAACAGCTTCCATCCCAAAGCAGTAACTATATTGAATTCTACTGTATATAGTGCAATGTTACAATTGTATAGAATGTGAAGGAGGTGTGTTTGCGTTTTAGTTTTATGGTTAAAACATACACCGAAGATGGCATTTAATTTCAAGGTGCAATGACAATGACGTTACAAAGCCAGACCGCCTTCCGCTTCCAATTAAATTTGCTTCAGCTTTAATACGTCTCCCTGCTTCTCTAGGTTGGTTGCCATTATGTCGGTTGTGGAGAGTCCTTTGCGGATCACAGCACTTTGCACGCCCAGGTGAGAGGCTTTTTCCACCAACTTCGTTTGACTTCAGTTGAGTTAAGTTGATTCACTGACGTTGAGGCTCTGGAAAGAGCAACAGAGCTGATAAGGGGACCAGAGGCTAAAATATACAAATAACGTTTGCAGGAACTGGGCATGTCTAACAAAGAGAGGGACCAGGGGTGACAGGATAGCAGTCTTCCAATACTTGAGGGGCTGCCACAAATAAGGGAGGGGGTCAAGCTATTCTCCAAAGCACGTGAAGGCAGGACAAGAAGCAATGGGAGGAAACTAATCAAGGAGAGAAGCAACCTAGAACTAAGGAAAAATTTCCTGACAGTTAGAATAATTAATCAGTGGAACAACTTGCCACCAGAAGTTGTGAATGCTCCAACACTGGAAGTTTTTAAGAAGAGATTGGACAGCCATTTGTCTGAAACGTTATAGGGTTTCCTGCCTGAGCAGGGGGTTGGATTGGAAGACCTCCAAGGTCCCTTCCAACTCTGTTATTCTGTAACTTGGTGAAGTCTGTGAGTCACAAACCCTAATTTCTATTTAAGTGGTGTTGTTTTTTTCTTTTCTCCTCAACCCGCACCCAGGCCAAAAAGCACAATTTGACGGTCAACCTGACCACGTTTCGAGTGTGGTGCTACGCGTGCGAGAAGGAGGTGTTCTTGGACCAAAACCTGGCTTCCCATCCTACCAACCTGCCTTCCAAATTTATGGAACAGGTAAGCAAGCGGTATTTGTGGACTGTGCTGACTTTATTCCTTCTCTTTTTTTTACATCCCTCCCCTCGGTTCGAGAGCGCGAAAGAGTTGCTGAGCTCATTTTGGCTCGTGAGGTTTACATGGGCGCTTAAAAGACGGGCGAGGGAGTTGCGAGGATCCGGATGATGGCTTTCCAAGGAGAGCACTGTGCCCATCCCTCACTCCACCCCAAATCTTGCTTTCCCCATTCCTGCTCCAGGATTCTCTCCCACCTGTCCATCCGCTCAAAGCCGTTCCAATTGCCGTCGCTGATGAAGGAGAATCAGAATCGGAAGACGACGACCTCAAACCAAGAGGTGAGCCAGGTGGGGGTTTCTTTTGTCTGGGGGAGGGAGAGCGGCCGGGGGGACGACGACCAAAGAGTTACAAACAGAAACAGAAGGGTCTCCAGAGCTTCACACATTCTATTCCTGCCCCTTTAGGCCTTACGGGGATGAAAAATCTCGGGAATTCGTGTTACATGAACGCTGCTCTCCAAGCGCTCTCGAACTGGTAGGTCGGAGAACGGTCATTACAGGTAGCCCTCGAGTTACGACCGCAACGGAGCCCAAAATTTAGGTTGCCAAGCAAAACGTTTGCCCCATTTTACGACTTTCTTTACCGCCGTTCTTAAGCGAGTCATCGCATTTGTGAAGTGAGTCACGCGGTGGTTAAGGCCATCTGGCTAACCCCTTGCCTTTGCTTGTCAGAAGGCCGCGCTGCAATTGTCATAAATGCGAGTCGGTTGCCGAGAGTTTGAATTTTGATCACGTGACCACAGGGGGAATGCTTCAGCGGTTGTAAGTGTGAAAAATGATCACAGTGGTCCGCTTTTGCAACCTTCTGACGAGCAAAGTCAATTAGGAAGCCAGGTTCATTTAACAACCGCTCAACTAACTCAACAGCTGCAGTGATTCCCCTAATTGCTTTGGCAAGAAAGGTCATAAAATGGGGCAAAACTCACTTTAACAATTGTCTCGCTTAGCAACAGAAGTGTTGGGCTTAGTTGCGGTTGTTAAGTCGAGGGCTACCTGTAAGTTTGAACAGAGAACGCTCTCTTTCTTTCCGTTTCGGTCTGTGACTGCATGAAACGGACAGAAGTGTTCTCACCAGCCTTCTTAACCCCCGTTTTAGCCCCCCACTCACACAGTTCTTCCTGGAATGTGGTGGTCTCGTGAGAACCGACAAGAAGCCGGCACTCTGCAAAAGTTACCAGAAGCTTATCTCCGAAGTCTGGCACAAAAAACGGTGAGTTGGTTGAGGAGAGCCCAATTTGGGAGAAGTAAATGTTGTGATCTGCTGGTGGCCTGCGGAGCTGGCAGCAGAGTCGGACAGTGAGGAGGCTGGTGAGGAACACGGGCCAGTCCTGGAGTCTGGGGAAGGCTGGGACGAGGGCTCTGCGTCGGAGGCAGAGAGAGGGCCAGGGCCATCTGGGAGTTATGTGCTGCCTCCGGAGCCTCCATAGTCTGACGTCAGCGAGGCAGAGGAACAGGGGGAGCCTGTTCCTAGTGCGCATTTGTGCAGAGCTGCCAGAAGGCAAGAACAGTGAAGACAAAAGGGGCGACTCGGGAGTAAAGCTTGGAGATGATTGGCCCCTCCCATAAGACATAAAGAAGGAGCAATGACACGTGAGCCTTTGCAGGAAGCAACTTTGTTTGCTCTGGTGGGTTTAAATTCTGAAGCTCCGTTTTGACTCTGTGCTCCGTGAGGCCTTGCAAAGCTCATCGCCAATTCGGTCTTTGGCAGCGTGTCAAGGGAGATAAAGGCGAGTGCTTATCAGCCTTATCCCGAAGGACTGTGGCAGATTTCTGTCGGACTCTTTACAAACTATTTGTGACTCATCACGGGCTGTGAATGAACAGAAGTCACAGCCGTTGAAATAAAAAGAGGGTTTTGGGGACTAATCGTGTGCTTTTTACTGCCTCAGGAAGCCCAAGTCAGAACAATAAAGGAAATTCTTAGCGTTGGTGGTGGGTGGATGCATGGATAGGAAAACAAAAAAACCCCACACACACATACACAATCCTCTCACTGATCTCTGAGCTTGGTTGTTTTCTCGCACACCTTTCATGGCCGAACTATATAAGGTGATAATGACGTTACCTAGTCAGGTCGTGAAACGTCTGCAATCAAAACAACCAAGCTCCGACACACTGTATGTAAACGGTATGTCACGCTCACTAGCACTGATGATGTAAGCTAGTTGGGTCATGAAATGTCTGCATGAAAACAACCAAGCTCAGAGAGCACCAAGGACCCCACAGTCCTTTTCCTCCTCCTCCTCCCCTCCCCGAACTCCCCTCCCTACTAGCACTGATGACGTTACCTAGTTAGGCAGTGCAACCTCGGCAAACAAACAATGACGCTCAGAGGGTACTGTATTAAAAACGGAGCAGACGCCACACTCAACTCGCTCTGATGACGTTTCCTAGTTGGGTAATGCAATGTCTTGCAAGCAAACAGCAAATCTCCGAGCTACTGAGCATAAACAGGGAGCAAATCCTACACTCACTAGCCCTAATGATGTTCCCTTGTTGGGTCTCGAAAGGTCTGTAAAAAAACCGTCCCAGCTCAGAGGGCACCAAGGACCCCACGATAAAGCGCTGGTTGTTTAAACGGCCTCTCCATTGTTTGTTATCTCTGCTTGTCCTCCCTTCCTCCTAGCCCGAGCTACGTTGTCCCCAGCAGCCTCTCTCACAGCATCAAGCTGATCAACCCCATGTTCCGGGGCTACGCACAACAGGTGAGCAGATTCCCTCTGCTGAGATGGGAATGACCTGGGATCTCCTTCCTGCGACGGTTACGAGCGATTCTTAATCTTCCTCGCTATGGAAATAGCATTTCCCTATTATTGTGTGCTGAGTATTGCCTCACTTAAGTCTTGGATCATCGAAACGTGTTGTAGTTCATTAGAGGGATGTCTGCCTTTTCAGAGTTCGTTGCAGCACAGAGTTTGTTTCCCCCTAGCAAATCTGGCATCTCTTTCCATCCCCTTCCCAGGACACGCAAGAATTCCTCCGATGCCTGATGGACCAACTACACGAAGAACTGAAGGAGCCGATGACGGCCGAACTGCGTGACTCGGACACGAGCGACACGGACGACAAGCGAGAGGGCGACCGCAGCCCCTCGGAGGACGAGTTCCTCTCCTGCGACTCGAGCAGCGACCGCGGGGAAGGGGACGGGCAGAGCAAAGCAGGCTCCGCCGAAGCGGAGCTGCTGATCCAGGAGGAGGCGGCCAGCCGCAGCATCTCCGAGAAGGAGCGGATGAAGGAGCGGAAATTCTCCTGCCACCAACGGCGGAGCAACTCGGAGCAAGTCGACGAAGATGCTGACATCGACACCTCGGTGATGGCGGTGGAGGGTGGGGCTTCTCCGGAAGGGCTCCTCCCACCCCCTCCACGATCCGCCAGCCCTGCAAGGACCCCAGGTAGGGTCCGTGTGAGGTATACCTCCCTCCCTCCCTCCTTCCTTCCTTCCTTCCTTCCTTCCTTCCTTCCTTCCTTCCTTCCCCATTTTTCTTCTCTTTTCTCTTTTCCCATGTTTCTTCCATCCTTCCTCTCTCCCTCCCTCCTCCATTCCTATCCCTTTCTTCTCCCTTCCTCTCTCCCATCCTCTCCCTCCCTCTCTCCGTCTCCTCATCCTCCTTCCCTCATTTATTATGTAACTTCCTTTTCCCTTTTCCCATCTTCCCGCCTTCCCTCCATCTCTCTTTTCATCTTCTCCCTTCCTTCCTTTTTTAATCTTCTCCTCTTTCTCCTTCTCCTCTCTGTCGTCCAGAGTCACCTTCCACGGGAGACAGGAGACATACAAGTTTAATAAATAAAACCTCATCATTCCCAACTGCTCTTGTCCATTCCCAGAACCAGACAATGACGCTTATCCACGTTGTCCCTCGCGACCCTGCAGCCCTGTCCACCACGATGTCTACTCCAAACTCTCGAATCCTCCACATTCCAACCCGGTGAGGCTGGGACACTCGTACGTGCTGAAGAAAGGTAGGAGGAGAGAGTGTCTCAGCGAGGGGGTTATTTGAGTCCTCGCTTGATCGCCCCCTTTGCTGCCGGGGTTGTTAAGCGAATTTGGCTTCCCCATTGACTGGGAATCTGAAGGACCCGGGATAGCCAAACGTTGTCGGATGGGGGTTATAGGCGTCGTTGCAGGATGTCAGCTGTTCCAAGCGAAGCTGCCTTTTGCAATTGACTGATGGCGATTTTGTCAATGCCGATGATGGTGTTAGGAGCGTGGCGGCGCGGTAGTTAGAATGCAGGATTGCAGGCTAACTCTGCCCACTGCCGGGAGTTCGATCCTGACCGGCTCAAGATGGACTCAGCCTTCCATCCTTCCGAGGTGGGTAAAAGGAGGATTGTTGGGGGCAAGAGACTGACTCTGTAAGCCGCGTAGAGAGGAGGGCTGTAAAGCCTTGTGAAGCGATATCTAAGTCTTAAGTGCACTTGCTATTGGTGAGCAATTGCACCCAAGGCGCCTATCACTGCTGGTCAGTATCTTTCTTCTGCTGCAGTCATTCTGTTTTTATTCGCCTCCTCCTTCAGCTCAGCTGTTGACTTCCGGAAAAAAGAAGAAAGAGTTACGTTACCGTAGCGTCATTTCTGACATCTTCGACGGCTCCATTCTCAGCCTCGTCCAGTGCCTCACCTGTGACCGAGTGAGTTTCTGTGCTCTTGGAAAGAAGCCGTCTCTTTCCCACCCCCTCTCCTTCGGCTGTGGCTGAAAATTTTGGCCCCAGGGAGTTTTTCCTAGGTTTTGGTCTAGGAATGATGGGGACAGGCAGGGACTTACTTTCCTTGCAAGATCCAATTGTGCGGTGGCTCAGTGGCTAAGATGCTAAGCTTGTCAATCAAAAGGTCGGCTGTTCAAATCCCTAGTGCTGCGTAATGTGGTGAGCTCCCGTTCCCTGTCCCGGCTTCTGCCAACCTAGCAGTTCGAAAGCATGTAAAAAATGCAAGTAGAAAAATGGGGACCATGTTTGGTGGGAAGGGAACAGCGTTCCGTGCGCCTTTGGCGTTGAGTCATGCCGGCCACATGACCACCGAGACGTCTTCAGACAGCGCTGGCTCTTCGGCTTTGAAACGGAAGTGAGCACCGCCCCCTGGAGTCGGGAACGACCAGCACATATGTGCGAGGGGAACCTTTACCGAGACCAGAGGTTTAGCCTTCCGAGCTCTCATGCTGGAGCTCATCTTTAGGGACCTTCTCCCTATCGGAATGGGTGCTTTGGGCTATTCTATGTGTCGTATTTATGCGCTGCCTTCCTATTGGCTGGCTGGTGTGTCGATGTCCAGTGATTGGCTGTTGTTTCCTTGTGCTGCCATGTCCTCGGCTCCTAAGGACTTGATAGGCTGGATATAAATCAGCATTCCTGTTGACTGACAAGTGGCCCATTCCCCAGGCTTCTATTATTTCCCTGGCTGTTTTTGTACCTGCTCAGCCAACAATCTTAGTAGCTTGCGGAATTAAACGTACGCCCTCGTTCATCGGCTTTCATTTTCGCTTACTTTCTTCTCTCTTCCTTCGATGCCCTCTAGGTTTCCACCACTGTAGAGACTTTCCAGGATCTGTCGCTGCCGATTCCCGGGAAGGAAGATTTGGCGAAACTGCATTCAGCCATTTACCAAAATGTGCCCATCAAGGCAGGGGCGTGCGGTGACAACTACGCCGCCTCGCAGGGCTGGATTGCCTTCATCATGGAATACATTCGCAGGTCTGTGGGTCTTGGAAGCACCTTCCGATGTTGAGGCCAGCTAGGGAATTTTGGGAGTTGAAGTCCACACTCTTTAAGGTTAAGAAACACCGCTCTGTTGTTTCTTGATTTCTTGTCTTTGCACGCTGACTTTGGTAGCGTAAAAGAGGCCACATGGTTGAGAAGGAGGAGTCTGTTTTTCCTAATTTTCCTAATTTTCCTAACAGGAAACAGGAATTTGAGAGAGCCAAATTCACAATCACATTTCTGGCAAAAAAGAGTCAGGAGTCCAAATTTTGGGGTCCAAAATGTGGTACATGGATGAAGACAGATTTGAACCTGGGGTCTCCCTGATCCATTTCAACGCTCGCATTGAAGACCTGCTCTATGGGGTTGGTGGAGAGGAAGAGGACTGTGGGGTCCTTGGTGCTCTCTGAGCTTGGTGGTCTTCTTACAGACATTTCACTACCAAACTAGGTAACGTCATCAGTGCAGGAAGGGAGCTAGCTTCCACCCAGTGCTACCTTCTAGCACTGATGACGTTACCTATTCGGGGAACGAAACGTCTTCAAGCAAACCTTAAAATATCGTTGATGGGTGAAAACCAAATTCTCTGACACTGAATGTAAGACAATTGGCTCTCAACCTTCTGTGGTCGATTTTAATTTTTACCAGTGCAAAAGATCAGTTTGGAGCCTAAGCTGGTCCAGAATTGGGGCTCAGAATGACACACACACACACACACACACACACACACACACACACACGAGTGGTTTTCCAGCTGCAAATCCGTAATTACAAGCAGGGCGTCGGGTCCATCATAGTAACTCACACAGCACCTCCTTTCTCCTTGTCTTCTCCAGGTTTGTGGTGTCCTGTATCCCCAGCTGGTTTTGGGGTCCCGTCGTTACTCTGGAAGACTGCCTGGCTGCCTTTTTCGCCGCCGACGAGTTGAAAGGTGTGTTTGCAGGGTAGAAGGCTGCTTACAAGCCTCTTGTGCGGCTTCCACACCCAGGCCCTCGAAAGAAAAGAGGTGGGGTGGGGGTTGACAAGTTGTCCTTGACTTATTAGCCCTCGTACTTACAGCCGTCACGGCATTCCCAGGGTCACAGAATCAAAATTCGGGCGCTCAGCACCGACAAGGATTTACGACCGTTGCAACATCTGATCGGCCACCTTCCCTGCCAGCTTCCCACAAGCAAAGTCCATTGGGGGGAGGGGGGGAAGCGAGATTCGGTTAACGACCGGATGATTCACTTAACAACTGCAGTGGTTTGCTTAACCGTGCCAAAAAAAAAAAAAAGAAAAATCACATAATCAGATGGGACTCGCTGAATAACTGCCTTGCTTAGCAGTGAGTGTGCTGGTCCCTGTTAACGATTGTAAAAAGTAATTCGACGGCTATCGGTAGACATTGTGGGTTTGGGCTTTAATTTTCCAGTTTGATCACCTGGTGGTCCCCTAGCGAAGCCCAAACCAAGTCAGCCTTGCGTAGTTTTCTTTTGGGGGGTGCAGAGGGAGTTGAGAGAGCGAGCAAGAAATGAGCAGTGTGGGTTAGGGCAGCCTAACCACTTCTGCCTTCACCTTGCTTTCTCTTCTAGGCGACAACATGTATAGCTGTGAAAGATGTAAAAAGTAAGTCCCTTTTCCCACCCTCCCTTCCCAGATATTTTCCCTGGTGGTGTTCTGATGTAGGCTTCCCCAGCAGCACAAAGCCGGGTCCTCGTCCCGATAAACCCCTTTTATTTAATTTATAGTGAATTCCTCTCCAGCAAAGTCTTTCCTCTCCCACAGTCTTTCAAGATCGTTCACAATTACCGACCTTGGAGAGTGGCCAGGCCGATATCTTTCAGAGGCCACAATATTTGGCAAGAATACAGGAAAGAACTAATTTTCTCCTGCAAACTCCACTTCCTTTCGCTCCTCTTTTATTCCCTCTGGGAATGATGAAGGGAGTGGAGTTTGCAGGAGAAAATTAGTTCTTTCCTGTATTCATCGTCCACCTGTGACCTTACTCCCGAGCCGATCCTTGTTCTTTAGCTGTTCCCTTCATCTGGCAGCTCTGCGCATGCGCACACTGGGAACAGGCTCCAGCTGTTCTTCTGCCTCACTGATATCTGACTCCGAAGGCAGCTGATAACTGTCAGTCGGCCCTGGCCCCCTCTCTGCCTCCGACGCAGAGCCCTCATCCGAGCCTTCCCCAGACTCCAGGACTGGCCCATGTTCCTCCCCAACCTCCTCACTGTCCGAATCTGCTGCCAGATCTGCTGGCTGCTGGCGGGCCACAACAGGTGGCTCCCAATTTTGCAAATTTTGAGAAACGACGCTCAGCATCTCATTGGGAGAATAAAATTGAAAGCGACTAAATTAGCGGATCAAGGAAAGTTGGCTGGGGAATTCCGGGAGTTGGAAGTCCAGATATCTTAAAAGTTGCCCCGTTTGAGAAATCCTGGATGAATCCTTTTTTTCTCTTTTGGTTCCTCCTCCAGGTTGCGGAACGGAGTCAAGTATTGTAAAGTGCTGCAGTTGCCGGAGGTGAGCCTTTCCCCTTTGCTTGGGTTTTGCCAACAAGGTTCGGCTAAATTCCTCCCTTGGTTAAGGAAGACGTTCTCTACCGTTGCAGAGGGAGAAGTATATGTTCACTCTGGAGCCCTCGCTCTGGAAGCACGGCGCAAGAAGGGAAGACGTGGGCAGGTTTTTGTTTTTGTTTTTTTAATTTGATTTATATGCCGCCCTTCTCCGGAGACTCAGGGCGGCTTACAATGCGCTAAGCAATAGCCTTCATACTTTTGTATATTTATACAAAGTCAGCTTATTGCCCCCACAAACTGGGTCCTCAATTTACCTACCTTAGAAAGGATGGAAGGCTGAGTCAACCTTGAGCCTTGGTGAGATTCGAACCTGCAATAATTGCAGGCAGCTGGTATTAATAACAGGGTGCTTTAGACCACTGTACTATCCAAGGTTGAAGTACATTGGGGAGGTATACTGTGGAAGATAAGTTTTCTAAAAAGGACAGGGAAGGGAAAGGAAAGAAAAGGGATTCCCCACCATTCGGTCAGAACTGAAGCAGCTTCTTGGATGAGAAGCGAAAGATCTTCAAGGAAAAACAAAGAAAGTCCAGTTGCCTCCAGAGGAAGCACCTTTGGGAAAAAGGAAAGGAAGTATTGCATTTTTCAGAGTATAAGATGCACCAGAATATAAAATGCACCTTCGTTTTTGGGGAGGAAAATAGGAGGAAAAAAATTCTGCCTACGAGGTATTCATTTGGTTAGCGTCTTTAGTCTGGTCAGCTTCGTGCACATTAGGTCGCTGGTTTTGAGAGCGTGCGCACTACGCTCGCACGTGCCTGGTTGGGGATAAAACATAGCTTCTAAAGCACAGCTGATGGTCGGAGAGAGAGGAGCAATGAGAAAAGCAGGCCAAGCGCGGAAGATCGCTTCCCTCGCTAGCTCCTCGTTACGGCTGGAAAAAAAGCTGCGAAAAAGCTACATTGGGAGTAGAAGACGCACCCAAATTTTCAGCCTCTTTTGGCGGGGGGGGGAGTGCATCTTCTACTCTGAAAAATACGGGAAGAGAAAGGGGAAAGGAAAGAGATGAGAAAGGGAAGGAAGGAAGGGGAAAAAAGGGAGAAGGAAGGAAGAGAAAGGGAGAAGGAAGAAACGGAGAGGAAGGAAGGAAGGGAAAAAGGGAGCGGTGGGGGAGAATGGTGATTTTTCCCCAAGAGCAGCTAATGGGTTATGATCTCCGCAGGCCTTTTTTAAACTCTTCTTCCCTGCCTGCCCCTCAGGTCCTCTGCATCCACCTGAAGCGTTTCCGGCACGAAGTCATGTACTCCTTTAAAATCAACAGCCACGTTTCCTTCCCCCTGGAAGGCCTGGACCTCCGGCCCTTCCTGGCCAAGGAGAGCATCTCTAAAGTCACCAACTACGATCTCCTCTCGGTGATTTGCCACCACGGCACGGCCGGCAGTAAGTCACCTTCCTTCGTGTCCCTCGGTTCCTCTGAACGGATTCTGGAAACACAGGCCGCTGGGGTCAGGACCCCGCTTCAATTCTCGGCCCTCTTGGTCCTAGGTGGACATTACATCGCCTATTGCCAGAACATGATCAATGGCCAGTGGTACGAATTTGATGACCAGTATGTGACGGAAGTGCACGAAACGGTCGTGCAGAACGCCGAAGCTTACGTCTTGTTTTACAGGTGAGGGTAACCTTGTTTCAGGTAGTCCTCGACTTACGACCACAATTGAGCCCACCATCACACCGTCACCTGGTGATTGGCCCAGAGTCACCCGGACGGCTTTCATAGCTTAAGGTGGGACTAGAACTCTCGGCCTCCTAGTGATTGGCTCAAGATCATCTAGCCAATTTTCATGCATAAGTTGGGACTAGAACTCAATGAACCCAAAGGCACCCAGCTGACTTTCATGTCTAAGGTAGGACTAGAACTCACCATCTCCTAGTGATGGGCCCAAAATCACCTACCTGGCTTTCATTCCTAAGGTGGGACTAGAACTCACCATCTCCTAGTGATTGACCTGAGGTTACCTGGCCAGCTTTTATGCCTAAAATGGGACCGTCTGCTAGTGATTGGCTCAAAGTCACCCGGTTAGCTTTTGTGCCTAAGGCAGGGCTAGAACTCACCATCTCCTGGTGATTGGCCCAAAATCACCTACGTGGTTTTCATTCCTAAAGTGGGACTAGAACTCACCATCTCCTGATGATTAACCCAAAGGCGCCCAGCTGACTTTCATGCCTTAAGGTAGGACTAGAACTCACTGCCTCCTGGTGATTGTCCCAAAGCCACCAGCCAGCTTTCCTATCTAAGGCGAGACTAGAACTCACCGTCTCCCACTTTGTAGCCCTGGTGCCTTTTCTACAAGACCAAATTCTTTTATTTCTTCCTCTTGTTTCTTTTGAAACATCCTACAGAAAAAGCAGCGAGGAGGCTGTCCGG
Source organism: Ptyas mucosa (assembly GCA_012654045.1). Taxonomy (NCBI): domain Eukaryota; kingdom Metazoa; phylum Chordata; class Lepidosauria; order Squamata; family Colubridae; genus Ptyas; species Ptyas mucosa. The sequence goes on from WNWU01000070.1 coordinate 1,996,583, forward strand.
GAGCGCCAGAAAGTTGTCTCGTCGGCCACCATGAAGGAACCCGGCCTGTTGCAGTTTTACATCTCCCGCGAATGGCTGAACAAATTCAACACCTTCACGGAGCCTGGACCCATCAGCAACCACACTTTCCTTTGCTCCCACGGAGGTGAGTGGGTGCTGCGTGGTTGTTGTCGTCCTTTGTGCTTCTCTTCAGCAAATTCGTTGCAGGATAACATTTGGGGGGTTTCCTTGGGATTTTGAGACTTTGGGGAGTTCCTTAGCCTTTTTTTTTCTTTCCAAATACAAATAGTCCTCAACGTACGACCCCAATTGAGCCTAAAATTTATGTTGTTAAGTGAGTTTTGCCCCATTTTTCAGTCTTTGTCAGGGTTCCGACGGATGCCCTAATTAAATCATGAGTCTCGAGCCAAGCTTCAAAAAAAACACACCAGTTATTTATTAGGAGCTTCATGTCGGCATGTTCCCAAGTGAAGCCAGCTCTGACCCTACTTAATTTATGCTTTAATTATGACCCTGTTTCCCCCCTTCCCCCAGGGTGTGTCATCAATCACACTCCCAACGGAACAATTTCGAGGGTTGACCTCCCCTAGGCTGCTGTAGGTAACTCTGGGATACAGCCTTGAGAGAGATAAGTGTGGAATGTGCATCTGTCTTTGGCTGCTGTGCCATTTTGCCGGTTTCCCATCCCCCCCTGGCCTACGGCAACTCAAGAGTAGGCCAGGGATGCTTTGCGAGTTGACAGCCTTCTTGCCACAGTCGTTAAGTGATTCACAGCAGTTGTTAAGTTAGTGACCTGGTTGTTAAGTGAATCTGGCTTCCCCATCGACTTGGCTTGTCGGAAGTCGCAAAAGGGGATCCCGTGACCCTCCTAGGACCCTACAACCGTCATAAATGCGAGACAATTGCCCACATAATTGTGGAATCACTGCAAGTGGTCATAAGTGCGAGAACTGGTTGAAAGTCATATTGTTCAGTTCCTTGATAACTTCCAACGGCCCAGTTCCTAACTCTCTTTATCTTTCCCCATAGGAATTCCACCGAATAAATACCATTATATTGACGATCTGGTGGTGATTCTGCCCCAAAATGTTTGGGAATACCTGTATAACAGGTAAGGAGTTTCCTCTTCCAGCGGTTCAGCCACTGTTGGGAGTTAACTGTTCTTTTCCTCTTGGTCTCCTGTCCATCCCCAGGAAAACCATTTGCAGGAGAAGAGGAAGTGTCCCCCTTCCTTCTGTATTCTCTGATTAGTCTCGAATTAAGAACCATTATCATTGTGCTGCTGTTTTATTGGTCAGGTTAGATATGGTTGCCTCACACAGGTTGTTTAGTTTTAATAAAGTTAATCCTCGACTTACGACTTATAAGTGAGCCCAACATTTCTGTTGCTAAACAAAGTTTTTTAATTTTTATTTATTTATTTATTTTTACAAACATATCAATGCGTGAACAGTGTGGCACCTGGGAGTTATACATTCTAATACAAATAAAACTAGTAGAATTAACCATAGTTATTACACGCAACCAACTTAATATATTTCTAATAATCATAATACACATTTATATTAAGTT
>WNWU01000070.1:1998164-2009626 GCA_012654045.1 Ptyas mucosa
AGTGATTCACTTAACAATTACGGCAGGAAATGGGCCCAAACTCACTTCACAAATGTCTCACCAAACAAAATTAATTTGGGACTCCGTTGTGCTTGCAGGTCAAGGGCAACCTGTGTTCATTTCACACTTCAAATGGCCGCTGAATGGATAGTTATAAGCAGTGGTGACATTCCAATTTTTTTTCCAATTTTTTTCCCTACCGGTTCTGTGGGCGTGGCTTGTTGGGGGAGTCCTGTGACTGAGTGGGCATGGTCAACTCGATGTCACTCACAGCCATGCCCAGTCACATGACCCCCCCCCCAAACCAAGCCACACCCACAGAACCCAGTAGGGAAAAATGTGTGTATGAGCACCAGAAGGGCTCATAGTGAATGCTGTGGCAGAGAGAATCCAAACTTTTCTCCCTCCATTCACAGTGGAGCTGCTGCTTCCTTTATGGTCCTCCTCCCTGACCCTCTCCCTCCCGGGGATTACCTTAAAGGGACAGGCTGCAGCAGCTCCGCTGAAGGGAGAAAATTTCGGATTCTCTCTGCTGCAGCATTTAAGGTTGAATGGGGCGAGCGGCCGGAAGGGGGGAGTGGCAAGTAGGGGAGCGGAAGGATATGGGTGGGGCCAGCCAAGGGTGGTTTTTACCAGTTCGGCGAACCGATTCAAATCGTCCCTACCGGTTCGCCTGAACCGGTTGAATTTCACCCCTAGTTATTTGTTGAGGACTTCCTGTATAACACCTCCTGATCTCCCGAGTGACAAGACCCAGGAAAATCCACCACATCCATCCGGAGTAGAGTATCCCTTGCAGGGGTTCGATCCCGGGACGCAGCAAGGCGCCATTTGAGTTTTCAGCACCTGGTTTCTTTCCGTGCTCAGGTTTGGGGGCGGCCCAGCCGTGAATCACCTCTACGTCTGTTCGGTGTGCCAGGTGGAGATCGAAGCCCTGGCTAAGCGGAGGAAAATGGAGATTGATACGTTCATCAAGGTAACATTTCTCCACCCCACACCCCCACCCCAGTTGGCCTGGTGGGGTGTGGGAGTCCCGACGACGCTGGGTTAAGCGGGAGAGGCTGGCTGGGTTTGCAAAGGGCCCCCTCCCAATTTAAAAAAAAAAAATTCGGAAGCTGGAAAGGGAAATCCAGAGTATGCAGACAACAGCCTGGGGTTTACCCCAAAGAGCGTACACTTACGACCACAATTGAGCCCAAAATTTCTGTTGTTAAGCAAGACATTTGTTAAGTGAGATTTGCCCCATTTTTTATTTTATTTATTTATTTTTTTGCAAGCCAAAGAACTTGCAAGGTTTGGTCAAAAGGGTCACAATGGCGGCCAGGAGCAGAGATCTATCCATTGGTTATGTGCGTTGCCCCGAAAAGCAGATTTAAAGAGTTTTTAATGGCTCCGTTGCGGCAGCCTTCTTCACTTTGGGGGTCTCCCCAATGGATGAGATTTTGGGGGGACCCTTTATAAATCCTCTAGTAAGGCCACATCTGGAATATGGCACCTAGTTTTGGTCCCCGCATGACAAAAAATATGTGAAAAGTGCAGAGAAGAGCACTTAGCTCCTACTAAGGCAGCATTTAACATCCAGCTGCCTGCAATTATTGCAGGTTCGAATCCCACCAGGCTCAAGGTTGACTCAGCCTTCCATCCTTTCTAAGGTGGGTAAAATGAGGACCCGGTTTGTGGGGGCAATAAGCTGACTTTGTATAAATATACAAAAGTATGAAGGCTGTTGCTTAACGCATCGTAAGCTGCCCTGAGTCTCCGGAGAAGGGCAGCATATAAATATAAATTTTTTTAAAAAAGTAAGATGATTAAGGGCCTGGAGACAAAAATATATGAAGAACGGTTGCAGGAATTATACCCAATTCTGGAGTCTGGAGAAAAGAAGGATTAGGGGGGACATAATAACCGTCTTCCAGTATTTGAGGGGCTGCCCCAAAGAAGAGGGAGTCAAGCTATTCTCCAAAGCCACCTGAGGGCAGGACAAGAAGCAACAGGTGGAAAATAACCAAGGAGAGAAGCAACCTGGAATTAAGGAGAAACTTCCTAACAGTGAGGACAATGAACCAGTGGAACCGCTTGCTACCAGAAGTTGTGGGTGCTCCATCACTGGAGGCTTTTAAGAAGAGACTAGACAGTCACTTGTCTGGAATAGTATAGGGCTTCCTGCCTGCCTGAGCAGGGGGTTGGACTAGAAGACCTCCAAGGTTCCTCCCAGCTCTGTTCTGATTAATTTGAACCCCCTGGGAGGTTTCATTCCCCACCCCCACCCCAGCCTGACCTCTCCCCCTTTCGTCCCCCCCCCCCCCAGCTGAACAAAGCCTTCCAGGCGGAGGAGTGTCCAAGCGTCATTTTCTGCATCAGTATGCAGTGGTTCCGCGAGTGGGAAGCCTTCGTCAAAGGGAAGGACAACGGTGAGACGCTGGCGGGGGTGGGGGTGGGGGCGGGAGATGGGGTCCCCCGCAAAGATGTGGACCAGGAAGCGACATCCGCTTCACTGCTGATTGGAAGCGGCGGGATGAAAACTGGGCTCCCGGGCAATCAATTTTCCTCTTCCCTGGTCCTTTCCGGCAATGCCCAGCCTCGTGATTGTGATGGCCACAATTAAGTCTAGGAAGGGGGGAAACCGTTGCATTAAGGGCGTCGAGCCCACTTGGTTGAATCGCCTCCTTTGATTTGTGTAGCTGTCCTTGAACGAGGACGCTGGTTTTACTAAACGGTAGCCTTTTGTTAACCCGGGCAGAGGGGGATTGCACTTCAATTCCCGAGCTCGCTTGGTTATTTATTGTCTTTATTCCATTCCATTTCAAATATTTAAAAAAAGAAATCTCGTTTCTGTTTTCTTTTCTTATTTTATTTTATTACTTCTTTGTTTTGTTTTACTTCATTTTATTTCATTGTATCTGTACCCTGGAGTGGTGGCGGTGGCCTAGAGGTCGAGCTCTCGCCTCCCCAATCAGGAGGCTGTGAGTTCGATCCTACGTAGAGGCAGATGTTTTTCTCTCTGGGCACAGTCAGAATATATCTGCTGCGAACTCCGCATTGGCAACTGGAAGGGCATCCGGCCAGCAAAGACTCAGCTCCATTCAGTTGCCCCGACTCCACCCCGATAACAAGGGATTACGGGGATTAAAAGACCAAAGAAAAAAATTGTATTTGTATCCTGCCTTTGGCCAAACCACATCCAGAGCAGGAGGCCGCCCTCAACGCCGCACCTTCCCCAACAAACAACTCACAAACCCGGTTTTTATTTCCTGCAGAGCCTCCTGGTCCGATCGACAACACCAAAATTGCCGTGGCCAAAGGAAGCGGCCACATGCAAGTCAAACAGGGTAAGGAAGAGTCTCCATTGGGCCAATCGAAGACTGAAAAACCCAATTTGCCTCGAACGGGGTTTTAGGCTCTTGAGTTCTTTTGAAAAAAATTTTCAGTTTTATTTTATTTTATACAGATAATATAAAATGTACATTTTCTTATACATAATTAATCATATAGGTACATATTTTCCTTAAAGAAAGCATTAAAATAAGACCTTTTAATTACTTTCGGAGTTGCTCTTCTACCTTTTCTTCCCTCTTTTCACAACAAGCCGCCGCCGCCTTCTCCTTTCTTTCCCTTCCCAACCTCCTCTCCTCTCCTACTTTCTCCTTTCACCCCCTACTTCCCCTTCCTTTCCCCCACTCCTCTCTTCTTTCCCTCTTCTGGCCTTCTCTCCTGCTCCTGTCCCCTGTCCTTCCTTCCTCTCCTTTTCCTTTTCTTCCTTTCCTCTCACTCCCTCTCCTTTCTATCTTCTTTGCTATCTAATATTCTTCCTGTTTGGTATCTGAGCAGTTCCTACATTCTAATCATATATACTTTCTTTCAATTTCTTTTCAAATTTATTCTATCTATCAAATCTAGATGGCACCAGAGAAAATTGAAAAGGGGGAGGGGAAAAGAAGAGTATAACAATAATGTACAATTACAATAATAGTATTGGTAGAGGCTCTTGAGTTCAAATGCTGCCAGAATCTCTCCTGATCGGCCCTCGCGTCTTTTTCCAGGAGCCGATTACGGGCAGATCTCGGAGGAGACATGGATCTACTTGAGCACGCTCTACGGCGGAGGCCCCGAGATCGCCATCCGGCAAAACGTGGCTCAGGTGCAGGAGGTAGAAAGTCTCCATGGGGAACAGAAGATCGAAGCTGAGACCAGAGCTGTTTAAAAAAAACGAGGGGCGCATTCAGGTGAGCGGCCTGGAGAACCGAAAGTGGACGTACCTTCAGCCATCTGGTTGTTTGGTTTTACCGTATTTCTCGGACTATAAGATGCACCTATCTTTTTTGGTGAGGAAAACAAGAAAAAGAAATCTGCCTCCCAGCGATTTTGCCTCGTTGCAGCGAACAGCAGCCAGCCTGCTTTATTTCCGTTTTCGTTTTCAGCATAGCTTGATTAGCACAAAGGGAAAAACAAAAAAAATCTGCTCCCAGCAATTTACCTCCTTGCAGCAAGCAGCAGAGGCCCATGCAAAACAGCTAAGAGCAAAACAGCTGGGAGTCGGGAGGCCGATCCAATCAACTTGTGCTAATTAGGCTGTGCTGAAGCTGAAAGGAGCTCTTTCTTCTTGCTGCTTGCTGCAAGGAGGTAAATTGCTGGGAGGCAGAGTTCAAAGGGTGGGGGCCGGCGGGTGGGCCGGACTACATTCAGTGTATAAGACGCACCTAAATTTTCACCCCCTTTTAGGGGTGGAAAGGTGCGTCTTATATTCCGAAAAATACGGTAAGTTACAGAGCCGACATTTGCATCCTGCCTGTATGCAAAGGCAGGCAGGAATGCTGCAAAACCGTCATAAAACGGGTCATAACTCATTTTTCCCCCCCAGCGCTGTTGTAGCTTTAGTGTAGCACTCACTAAATGAACAGCTGTAAGTTGGGGGGGGGGTATCCAGCTGCTGTGGCCTAGAGGTGGAGCTCTTGCCTCACAATCAGGAGGTTGTGAGTTCAATCCTAGGTAGAGGCAGATGTAGGGTCTCCTGCTTGGGCAGGGGGTTGGACCAGATGACCTTCAAGGTCCCTTCCAGCTCTGTTAATCTGTTTAAAGATGTATTCTGAGTCCAGCGAAGGAACTGACCTCTGCACCTTTTTAAAAATTCTTTAAAACTCTGGGGTTTTTTTTTAAAAAAAAATTGTTGCACTTAGTCCTCGACTTACAACAGTTCGTTTAGTGATCATTTGAATTTACGCCACCAATGGAAAAAGTAACTTACTTTGTGATCAAATTTCAGACGCTCGGCCACCGGCTCATATTTATGACGGTCGCAGTGTCCCCCGGGGGAGGGGGGACGTCACTTGATCCCCGTTTTGCGACCTTTCTGACGAGCAAAATCAACGGGGGAAAGCCGGATTCGCTTAACAACCGTGTTCCTAAATTTAGCAGCTGCACTGATTCCCTTAGCAACGGTGGTCAGAAAGGTCGTAAAACGGGGCGAAAGTCACTTAACGAATGTGTCCCTTAGCAGCAGAAATGTTGGGCTGGGTGGTGGTCGTAAGTCCAGGGCTACCTGTGTCGTTATTCTTGACTTTTTCCTCCTTCCTTCCTTCCCTTAGGTCGGCTGCTCCCCCTTCAAACTCCTCCTGCCACTTGGAAGTCAACCCACATCCAGCCGCTGCTCTCACCATTACCACCCCCTGCCCTGTCCCCAGCCAGCCCCTTGGCCACCCATCTTAATTCGAGGCTCGGTCGTTTCTCCCTCCCTCTTTGCGGGGAGGGGATCTGACAGCATCTCGCCTGTCTACAATTTGTCCTCAAAATCGTCCCGTTCCAGGCCAGGATGACAACTTCCTCCGGTTTGGTTTTCCTGCCTTCTCATCCCATCACTTGCAGAAGTCGGGAAAGGGTTCTTTTGGGAGAAATTTTGAGTTGCCCTTGGAAGGTGTCATCGCTGTTCTCCTTCGTCACCTTGCTGGCCTTGATCTGTTCTTGAGGTACCAAGGAGAGGTGCACCATTGTCTTGGTTCTCCTTTTGGTTCCTCTCCTGAATTTTTACCTGGATTTTGGGGGGCACATGCAGGAGAGATTTTGAAGCCACCTGGAAAGAACCTCATCGTTCGACAGGGTTTGCGGGTTTTTTCCCTTCCTTTTGTGGCACATATATATGTGGAAATATATGTGGAATATATGTGGAAAATATATATTTTCCTCCCTTCACCCGTACGGATCAAAAGGGGTTGGCTGGAACCCCCAATTCCCTTCTATTTATCTATTTATTTTGCAAGGAATGGATTGTCCTTGGTCCTTCTCGTCTCTTGACAGCCCCCCTGCCAGCCCCAATTATTGCCCAGCACAAACTGGTAACACTGGTACCCTTAAAACCAAGCACGGGCCTCTGGCCACATCGACAAACACGCTTGAATTTTCATCCAGTGGTTCCTTAACACAGCCAAATGGCTTCAGCCAGAAACAGCCCCCCCCCCCCCCCCCCGCCCAAATATTACACAGAAATTGAGGGAACCCTCTACATCTTTGCGCTGAAAGAGGTTGAGCATATCCTTGGTAGGATCAGATGAGGGAACAGAGACACCCAGGTACACACTCATTCTCCGTGAATCGATGCTGAGGTTCCCCCTGAATTCCTGCAAAATTTTCCTTCGGGGACGTGTGACTTTCTCATCCGCCTGGATGATGCTTAGGGCAAGATGGAAAAACTCAGTTTTTCCCCTAGGCAAATGGCAGTCCCGCTTTGGACGTGAACTAAGAGCTGGCCTCTTGGGATGTCTCCGCTTTTCGCTTCTTCGACAGAGCCCCGGTTTGCTGATCCTCGAGAGAGAGAGAAAGAGAGAGAGAGAGAGAGAGAGAGAGAGAGAGAGAGCAGAGATTCTTAACTGTCCAAGCAATTTGTCACTCGGCATCTTTCTCCCCAGACTCGCACACCTGCCCACAGTCTCCCTTTTCGAGCCAGGTTGGAATGGCATCGCCCTCAACAAGCCAGTTTATTATTATTATTATTATTATTATTATTATTATTATTTTTCTGGAGAAAGGAAGGAGGAACAGATGCAGAATGAAAATTCACTTGGGAGAAGCTGCTTTGGAGACGAGACGTCGATGGGCAAAGGCTGGGTTGGTGACCCACCTAAAAAGAGACCCTGGCCAGGTTTCTTGGCTTCACCTCTCTACCTGCTGGATGCCACCTGTCTTTGCCGTTTTCTCCCCCTCCCACAGTCCTCTTGTGGGAGGGGCAGCCTTGTTTTTCCATCGTCCTGCTTGGATCTATTTTGCAGAGACTGCGACCTCAGACGATTCATCCCGGTGCCCAAAATGGATTCTTTTCTTTTCTTTTTTTTTTCCTGCCGAGAACATCAGCCAATAAAACTCGCTCGCATTCAAAAATCTGCCGATGTTGCTTTTGCTTCGATCTACGCCAAGTCCCCTAAGCCGGGTGGGCTACTGTTATCCCCTGAGCTGTAGCCAAGGGTCAGCCCTATAGAAAAAAACAAAGGGGAAGGGGTGTCAGTTTTAACTCCCCAGGCCCAGCTTTAATTTCCTTACGCTGGGAAGGCTGGGAGCATGGGAACTGATTGACGATTGCATATATATATATATTATTAAATTTGTATACCGCCCTCTTCCCGAAGGACTCAGGGCGGTGAACAGCCACAGAATAAAACACATGGATACAAAAATTTAAAAATAGAATAAAAGCGAATTAAATAATTTGGCTAAGACAAATTTAAAATACTCAATAATTTAAGAAACAAATTAAAATTTACATTAAACAGGGGAAAAAGATTTAGGCCAGGCCAGCTTGATGAAATAAAAAATTCTTAAGCACGCGACGGAAGGTGCGCAGATCCAGGATCGTCCGTATCTCCGGGGGGAGCTCGTTCCAGATCGTAGGTGCCCCTACAGAGAAGGCTGTCCCTTTGGGGGCTGCAAGTCGACATTGTTTGGCCGATGGCACCCGGAGGAGCCCCTCTCTATGGGAGCGTACTGGCCGGTGGGAGGCTATTGGTGGTAGTAGGCAGTCCCGTAGATAGCCAGGTCCTAAGCTATGGAGCACTCTAAAGGTGATAACCAAGATATTTAAAATCCTACGGCCATGATGGCAAACCTATGGCATGCGTGCCACTGGTGGCACACAGAGCCATATCTCTGGGCACGCAAGCGTTGCCCTAGCTCAGCTCCAATGCGCATGCGTGCGCCGGCCAACATTTCCGAGCCTTCCGGGGCCACCGGAAGTCAGGCAGTGAGCTGTTTCCGGACTCCAGGGGCTTGGGGAAGGCCGTTTTCGCCCTCCCCCGGCTCCTAGAAAGCCTCTGAAGCCTGAGGAGGGTGAAAAACGGGCCTTCCGGTCCCACCGGAAGTAGGGAAACGGGCCATTTCCAGCCTCCGGAGGGCGTCTGGAGGTGGGTGGGGAAGGCTGTTTTTGCCCTCCCCAGGCTCCAAGAAAGACTCTGGAGCCTGGAGAGGATGAAAAACAGGCCAACCGTGCCATCGCGTGCCAAAAGCAGAGGGAGCGTGGGGGGGGGTCGCATGCACATGCATGGGGGATGGGGTGCATTGAATTATGGGTGTGGGCACACACGTGCACGACCCCCCCCCCGTGCTCCCCCCGCTTTTGCCATGCGACAGCAAAAAGGTCAGCCATCACTGTCCTAGGGCAAGTGTGTGCATCCGAATAATATTAATAATATATAGGTAGTCCTCAACTTAGAACAGTACATTTAGTGACCGTTCAAAGTTAACAACGGCACTGAAAGAAGGGGCTGGTTTTTCACATTTAGGACTCTTTGTAGCATCCCAGGGTGACTTGATCAAAATTCAGACGCTTGGCAGTTGGCTCACATTGATGACGGTTGCAGTGTCTCTGTCACGCGACTCCCCGTTTGCGGCCTTCTGACTAGCAAAGTCGACGCGGGAAGCCAGGCTGACTTAACGACCATGTTACCGATTTAACAGCTGCAGCGACTCATTTAAACGGCGGCAAGAAAAGTCAAAGGGGGCAAAACTCAAACGCATTTTCTGAGCAACATAAATTTGGGGTTCAACGGTGGGTCGTAATTCGAGGACAACCTGTCCTTGACAATGAAGATCTCTGCTTTGAAATACGACTTCCCAACGCTTCTAAACTTGAGTTAAAATTCAGATTTGAGAACTAACTATACCTCTCCCTCCCCCCCCCCCGGTCCCTGATATTTCGCGGGTAAAAAATTGGTCTCTTTTTTTCAAAATTGTCTAAAAACGATGCTCATTTTCTTTCATTTGTCTTTTCATTTCTTTTTTTAAAAAAAAAGTTCCCACAGTCACTGTTCTGAGCTCTGCTTGGCGTCACAAGTGTTTTCCTTCTGGGGTTATCAACTCATGGCTGGCTGGGGTGAATTTTCCTTTCTTTTTTAAAAATAATCCTTCCCTGCAGCCATGACAAAATTAGCTCCACCCAAACTGTAACAGGAGAAAGGTGAGAAGTGATCTCTTCGGCTTCGGGATCCTTTTGCACCAGCCAGAGGATTAAGTAGATTCTCGACCGGCTGGGAGAAACTAGCAAAAGATCCACTCACTGTTGGCATTGATGGATTAAAAACAGATTCCCTCTCTGTCCCCGCCTGCAAATTCTTCAAGCTCGTATTACATACCTAAACCAAACGAACTTCTTGCAGTTTTGTGTGCTCCGTAGAAACCTGGAGGAGCCGTTTAAAAAACTTCAGAATGAGAAAGGGAGAAGGAAAGAGAGTAGGAGGGAGGAAATGAAAGAAGGGAGAATGAGAAGAGAGGAAGGGATAATGAAAGGGAGAAGGAAAGAGTGGGAGGAAGGAAGGAAAGGAAAGGGAGAAGGAGGGAGGGATAATGAAGGAAAGAGTGGGCTAGAGGGAGGAAGCAAGAAAAGAAAGGAAAGGGAGAAAGGGAGGGATAATGAAAAGGAGGAAAGGAAGAACGAGAAGAGGAAGGGAGAAGGAGGGAGAGGAAAACAAGGAAGAGTGGGAGGAAGGAAGGAAAGAAGAGGAAGAAGGGAGGAAGGGATAATGAAAGTGAGAAGGAAAGTAGGCAGGAGGGAGGAAGGAAGGAAAGGAAAGAGAAGAAGGGAGGGAGGAATAATGAAGGAAGGAGAGTGGGAGGAAGGAAGCAAGGAAGGGAAAGAAGAATGAGAAGAGGGTGGAAGGGAGAAGGAGAAAGGGAGAAGGAAGAGTGGGAGGGAGGGGGAAGGAAAGAAATGAGAATGAGAAAGAAGGAAAGAGGGAGAAAAGAAAGAATGCAGCCATGACAGACAGCATGATTCACTTAACAACTGCTAATGATTTGCTTAACAGCCGTGGCAAAAAAAAAGAAGGTAAAATTAGCCATGCTTCATTTCACTCTCAGTTTTCTTAGCAATGGAAATTCCGGTCGTAAGTCAAGGTAAGTCAAGAGCCTGAGTGGCGCAGCAGACTAATGCTACCGTTAAAAGTAGTATTTAGCTTCCAGCTGCCTGCAATTACTGCGAGTTCAAATCCCACCAGGCTCAAGGTTGACTCAGCCTTCCATCCTTTCTAAGGTGGGTAAAATGAGGACCCAGTTTGTGGGGGCAATAAGCTGACTTTGTATAAAATATACTAAAGTATGAAGGCTATTGCTTAGCGCATTGTAAGCCCCCCTGAGTCTCCGAAGAAGGGCGGCATATCAATCAAAATAAAAATATAATAATAATAATAAGATCCACACCTGTATTCTGTTGCAAGTATATAGTGCAAAGTTTGTCATTGTTTCCCCCCCCCCAAATTTTCTAAATTTCTAAATAAATCCACACCGAATGTGCACAAATCACAGCCCAAGCCTTTGCTCGCTTTCAAATGGAAGCACTTTATTTGATTGAATTCTGTTGCCAGAAATAAAATGAGTCAAAAAAAAACACTAGAACTCGGATTTTCTTTACACCTTGTTTGTTTTTTGTTTTTTCAGCTAGGAAAATCATACATACACAGACATTTAAATTGCCACCAAAAAACCTACATAAAAAAGAAATCCAGTGCCTAAACACACAGAAGTAAACCATTAAAAAAAAAAATATGAAAAAACAAAACAAAAAACCAAAATAAAAGTGCTCGACGTTTTATGTTAAAATATAATTTGGCGGGGTTTTTTTTTTCCTTTAAATCTTTTTGACACTTCAAGCATGAGAAGGAGGGATGCGAAGGACGCAGAACCTTTGAAAAATACTCAGCGTTAAAACACAGTTTTTCAGTAAATATTTTTTTTTCTCTCGTCTATTTACAGATGTAAGAAAGGGCGTTAGCAAGAGTAGAGGATGAGTTGAGCGGCCAGGGTAATCTTGTCTTTTTAGTCTGATCCTAATCGAAGAGGAAAAACCTTTTAGAAACTGGTTGTGTTACTTACCTACTTCAAATTCATATCTCTAAGGCCGTGCGTTAAAATTTCATGCGTGCTTTTTAAGCATAGATGAAACTTTATATATATATATATATATATATATATATATATATATATATATATAT
>WNWU01000070.1:2010432-2022900 GCA_012654045.1 Ptyas mucosa
CTATCTATCTATCTATCTATCTATCTATCTATCTATCTATCTATCTAATCTATCTTATCTATCTTATCTATCTATCCATCCGTATAGACGTTCCTGATCAGGAATGATCTAGCAAATCAAACATGAAGCCTACAAGAAGCATTTTTAAAAATGTTATTTTTGGGGGGAGAAGGGAACTTGCTCCCCAAAAGATTCAAAAGGTCCTTTTCTAAGGACGCCAGATTTGAGAAAGGAGAAGAAAGGGGGGAAAAACCGGGAATTTTAAATTACGGCGGGATGTTTATTTTGGAGAACCCCAGGTGCAAAAGAAGAAGAAAAATTTCAGGTCATTTTATTTTCAAGCCAATAACTCCGCAAACTGTCCCAAACTGGAGTTTCCTAAATCGAATACCAAATAGAAAAGCTATCTTGCCCAAATCATGCTGTAACTTTATTTTATTCTATTTTTGCTTTGGGCTTCCTCAAATTCTCCCTGTAAGGTAGGAAACCTGGAAGGCTAGTCTGCTTCAGGGAGGTTGGGCCACCAGGGTAACAATTTGGGGGGGGGGAGAATGCCCCCCTCCCTGAATTTTCATGCCCACCCCAAATAGGCTGCAGGTTGAGAGCTGCAGTAAATCAAAGCCCAGAGAAGGCTGTGCCTTTATTTCCACACACACACACCCGCCAACCTCTGATCCCCACAGGTAGACTGTTCCCAAGATTGGAGGCTCAATTTAGTTTCCTGGGCTTGTGGTCACCCAATCCTCAGCAAATCCAAGCTGACCATTCCTAGACTTGTTCCTAGCTCGCTGAGGTTCATAGCAGTCAAGTTTTGCTTTTCTTCCACCAGATATTTGAACGGTGAGGATGTTGAAAGAGTTATAATGGTGCAATTATATCCCCAAACGGACATTGATCGGAAGTTCATTGATTTGGAGGGCGTTTCCAATGTCGACTTCAGCTTCCAACTCTTCCCGTTCCTGCTTACAACCTTCTCCACCCAAAAAAATGTCAGGAAAATTCAAGTTTTCTTGGCGATGCTTTTAACGTAGGCAGGGAATCCCACAAAATTCCTTGGAAAATCAATTCTAGCGCATCGGTTTCACCTCTTTGGATGGAGAAATGAGATTTCACCGTCCCTGTTCTTATAGATTGGTCTGTCTTTCCAATTGGGTTGCAGGCACAGCTAGTTGAAGCTGCAATTCCAGCTCCCTTTTGGCTCCCCCAAAGTGCAGAGCCTCCTGAGAAGAGGCGAGTTCAAAACCGGCAGTCTCTCGAACTCGGCACACAGCAATAACCTCCTTGGCCAATCTGCTACAAGGCTCCAGTTTTTGAGAACGATCTTCGGGTCTTTTGGGACGCTGACCAAGCCGCCACTTTGATTTGATGGCGTTTTGTAGCCCCAAAACGGAATTAAAAACTGGGGATGGAACTTGAGACCAGACGAGAGCCAAGAAGGGCTGGAATCGCAGTGAAATTTGGCTGGGATGGATCATCGAGCCAAAGGGCTGGAAGGGACCTTGGAGGTCTTCTAGTCCAACCCCTTGCCCAATGTAGGAGTCCGCAAGCAAGGATGGGGTTGGGAAAAGCTGAAATAAATAAAATGTGGGAATGGCCGTGCGAGAGAAGCAGGGGGTGGGTGGGTGGATTTCGAGAGGCGCCATGCAAAATAATTTAATAAATTAAAAGAACAAGAAGGAGATTAAACAGATCTGGGAGACGCAGAGGGGACAGAACGCTGAACAAACAGGCCAAAGTGAGAAAGAAATCAAGATCTGCATAAAAGTTGTTGGATGGCTAAAAGAATATTAGCGAAATAAAAAGCCATGCCGATGGGAAAACAGATCCCCGGGAAACTCAGCAAGGCTTCGGGTCGGTGCCATTGGCTTCCTACGATTGGCAAACCAGCTTAGCTTAGCCAACCCAGCTGAGTTGGCAAGACAAGGCAGAAAGAAAGGTTCAAGGTCTTGGAACAGGCAAGATTTTCTCGGCCATGCCTCCCAAAATTAAATTGGTCAACATCTGGGCCGGCTTGAGAATTCTGGGAGTTGAAGTCCACCTGCTCTTAAAGCCCGCCCCCCCCTCCCCGAGGTTGAGAAACCCTGCATCAGACCATTCCTATAGCTGACCCTGAAAAAAAATATCCTTAATTCTTAGTAAGAGGGTTGAAGGACGAACGGGACCTGTGTTATCCATAGGCACTTCCTAGAAGGGAAATCTGAATTCCTTCCTGCAGGAGAGCTGCAGACCAAGTCGCGGGCTTTTAGCGGAGCTGAGGCTTGGAACTGAAGTCCTGGTCAACACCACGGATATCAAAAGATCCCTCGGATTTGGCCATCTCAGCAACCCCCAAACCAGGAACCTCTGAATCTCTTTCTGCAAGCTTTCAGGTTCTATGAAACGGCTTGAGCTCAAGTGTTTCTGAACTTGGTTTGGGCAAGGCACACCTTGGGCTCTCACCATCCATTGCCAAAGTCTGCAGCTCCATTTATACATCACGCTAAGACTGTACTTCAATATGCCTTTGGTAAAGGAGATAGTTTACGCTATAAACCATGGCTGACTGCTAACCCCGGATCCAAGCCAGACCATTAGTTCTTAGCATGATGCAAATTCAACTTGAAGCTTTCTCCTGGGCTGGCTTGGAAGGAACGCCCATCAAATTAGCCAGGCTAATTTGCGGGCGATCTCAAGGCCACCGAGAGGTATCTTCTATGACTCTACATGAGTCTCTGCTTTAGAAGCCTGTTCTCCTTCCAACGAACCTCCTCTGGATCTGGGTGTGATGGACAGATGGAGTGAGTGAAAGGAGAAAGGAGAAATTCCACCACACTATGGTTTGAGTCACATCAAACACAACCCAGCTGGGCGGGAATGCCCTTTTTGCATTCTCCCCTGGCAAAAGCAGAACCAGAAGGACCTTGCCCGACTTCTAAGGAAAGAGTACTTCTCCAATCTAGGGTCTTCAAGAAGGGTTGGCCATTGGCCTAACCAATGGAAGTCAATCTTCTCAACATGGCCCAAGAGGTCCTATGGACTCCCAATGGGAAACGCATCCATCTCCTGCTCTAAGCACCATGGGAAATCCTCTCGGCTCCTCCATTTTCTCCTCAAGAGATAAAACAGTATCCCACCCACTCCTAGCCAAAGAGCCAGTAGATCTGCTAGATTAAAACAAAAAATTATTTGAACCTCAGGCCCGTGAAATTAGCTGTGGACCGAACGTACGATGTCAGACTTCGTGACGAATCCTAATTTCTATCTAGCGGCGAGACCCTCCGTCTAATCCCTTGGTTTCGAAGACCCCAGCAGCTAGGGAAAAGTTTCCCCGTTTTTGGTTTTTTTTTTCATCTTCTGTGTAGGAGGCCTGTTTGTAAAATCCTTTGAGGGACGAGGAGAAAATAGGAGAGGAAAGGGAAACCGTTGATCAGCTGATCCCATCCCTTCCCTGTAGGAAGAAGGGAGGGGATCCCAAGAGTTTGGATCCGGTAAGCGGCGGTGGAGATCTCTTGAACCCCAGCCAAGATGATGGATCCGTTGGTGCCACAGCTCAAAGGCAGGTGAACGTGAGAAGCAATGAAGGATGAGCTTGAAGAACAGTTTCAAAAGGGTGCTTTAATTCCCCTTCCGTTTGAGGCCTTCCATGCCTTAATTCTCCCTCCCTTTCATCCCAAGCTCGCCAACGCCGGAAGTGGGGACACGGTTCAAAATAATCATAAAATCCAATCGTCCGTTTCTTTCTTCTGTGTGTGCCCAGCTCATCCCGAGGCTCTTGTGACAGCAACTGACTTGTGGGGGTTTTTTTTTTTCTATTTTTCCTTTAGGAATCTAAAAAAAACCCAAAACAAAACAAAATAAAATACAAACAATAAGAGTAGCAGGGAAAGAAGAAATGTACAGACCATCCTTGTCTTACAACAGATCGTTTCATGTACATTCAAAGCTACACTGGGAATAGGGACTTGTGGCCGTTTTTCACACTTACGACCGTTGCAGAAACCGCCCCCAGGATTACATGATCAAAACTCAAATCCTTGGCAACCGATTCGTATTTATGACGGTCGCAGTGTCCCGGAATCACGTGATCCCCTTTTGTGACTGTCTGACAAGCCAAGTCAATGGGGAAGTCAGATTCACTTAACAACAGTGTGACTAACTGAATCACTGCAGGGGTTCACTTAACGATGGGCAAAAAAAGTCTTAAAACGGGGCAAAACTCACTTAACAACTGTCTCACATAGCAGTAGAAGTTTTGGATTTAACTGAGGTCATAACTTGAGGACTGCTGGTATAAGCCACGTTACCTTTGGCATTCTTCTCCAAAAAGACCTCAACGTAAGAAGTGGGGACGTAGCCTTCCTCATCCTCGTTCCTCCGGATGCGAGTCCACCCGTCTCCTTTGTCTTCCTCTATGACGTAGAGAGTTTCTCCTTCCGTCACCGAAATGGTTCCTTCATTCTGTCCTGAAAGTGAGAAGTTGAGGTGGGTTAGTACAGGTAATCAAAAAAAAATACCCCTAAATTAAGTCACATCCTCTGCTTCAGGGCTAGTCCTGCCCCTAAAAGGGCAGAAAAGTTAGCCCTTAGACTTATATACCGCTTCATAGTGCTTTACAGCCCTCTCTAAGCGGTTTACAAAGTCAGCCTCTTGCCTCCAACAGTCTGAGTCCTCATTTTACCCACCTCGGAAGGATGGAAGGCTGAGTCAACCTTGAGCCGTTCAGGATCGAACTGCTGGCAGTGAGCAGAATCAGCTAGCAATACTGCACTGTGCCACCCTTCCTTCCTTCCTTCCTTCCTTCCTCCCTTCCTTCCTTCCTTTCCTTCCTTCCTCCCAGCCATCCCTGTACATTTTTGTAAAGCGAGTCCAAGGCACGCACGGATCTTTCACCAGAAGCTTCTGGGTCCTGTTCGGAGAATGCCTCCCTTACCGTCAAAGGTGTACAGAGCCTTGCAGGTGCCAATGGTGGGTAGCGGTTCCTCATCGTCAAATTCGTCATCAAATTCGGTCGTTGGCGTTTTCATCTCACTCTCCTGGCTGGGTTCCTCTGTGTAACCACCATCGGGACTGCTCAAGACAGGAAAAGGAAAAAGGAAGGCAACCACTATAGCAATCTCTCAAGGTCGGAAGTGGAAGAGGGAAAGGTCATCGGAAATCATGTATCAAAGTGAGGTGAGGGCTGCGCCAGCTTTGAGGTTGCAAGGTTGGCATCTGAGAGGGTCTGGCGCCAGACCTTTGCCATTCATGGATTCTCCAGCACAGTACAGGTACTGTACCTCTCTCGGTCCTGGACGCAGTTGGTGACGGTCAAGGTGTTACTCTGGGGCTCGTACGCTCCACTCTGGCGGCGCATCACCTCCGTCCGGACAGGTAACCGACCTTCCACTTCCGCTAACCAGCCCTGAAGCAGAGAAAGAGAGAAAATGAGGGACTGTGGGAATGGCCTTGGGAGACCGGAGGAAGAACTGCAGTCTAGATAAAAGTATCTCAGCCCAGAGATGGAAAAGGGGCATGGGAAGCATATCAGAAATTTTCCAGAGAGTAAGAGGAAAGGAAAAGAAAGGAGAGATGCTTTCAGTCTTGCAAGATTCGGCTAATGTAATCTGAGACTACACAGAGAGTTGGGTTCCTTCTCTGGACTACCTTGCAAAGCTAACGGGGAAGACTTCAGAATCTTGGAAAAACCATCTGGATTTGACCAAGCGGTGCTCCCAATATGAAGCTCAGCTCAATGGGCTGAGACTACAGTACCCAGAATCCCTGGTACACTGTCCTGGCCAGGGATTTTGGAATTTGCCAACCTAGCACATCTGGGCGGCATCTGCTCGGAAAGCCTGCTCTAAACTTAGGATTTCTCAACGTTGGCAATTTTAAGATGTAAGGACATCTGTTCCCAGAATTCTTCAGGGATACATTTTCAAGCCTGCTGGCTGGGGAACTCTGGGAATTGAAATCCATATATCTTAAAAGCATTCTGGCTGGGGAATTCTGGGAGTTGAAGTCCACCCATCTTAAAGCATGCTCACTAGGGAATTCTGGGAATTGAAGTCCACCCATCTTAAAGTTGAGAAACACGGCAGTAACTGGTGCTTGGTTAACTCCCTACCTCGAATTTTTGTACTTCCAGCCTCAGCTTCTCCAGGTTTTGTCCGAGTTCAGCTAACTTAATGTCCACGCTAGCTGCGTCCCCCATTTGGGGGTTCTTGATGTAGACGTCTTTCATTTTCGTTAAGGCCTCTCTGTGAAGAAAGAGGGAAGAATCACCATCAACCAGGAACTTAAAACCACTCTCAACATCTTTTTAGGGCTTGGAGCAGCAGCTGTACTCGTCCATTTAGACCCTGTTATATCCCCATGACCGAAGACTGTTATTTTATTTCTAACAATAATTATCTTATGTACCGCAGAAAGATATCTCTGCCAATAATAGGAAGCATTCCTGCTGGAAGATAACATTTTACTAGTTTGGAAACCGGCGTTAGCATTTATTCTGCAAAAACAGAACCAGGAAAAGCATTCTCTACTTTGGCTGCAGAATAACAAGAGTTGGAAGGGGCCTTGGAGGTCTTCTAGTCCAACCTCTTACTCAAGCAGGAGCCCCTACCCCCATGATGGCGAACCTATGGCACGCATGCCACATGTGGCACATGAAGCCATATCTGTGAGCACATGAGCGTTGCCCTAGCTCAGCTCCAGCAAGCGTGCGTGTGCCAGCCGCCTGATTTTCGAGCCTTCTGGGCCCATTGGAAGTTGGGAAACGGGCCGTTTCTGGGCCGTTCCGGAGGGCCTCCGGAGGGATGGGGAAAGATGTTTTCACCCTCCCCAGGCTCCTAGAGAGCCTCTGGAGCCTGGGGAGGGCATCACTGCCCTATCCCATTCCAAATAAAGAGCTGTCCAATCTCATCTTAAAAACCTCCCGTAATGGAGGACACAACTTCTGGAGGCAAGTTGTTCCACTGATTAATTGTTTTCACAACCAAAAACTTTCTCCTGAATTCTAAGCTCTCTCTTTGATGAGTTTCCATCCGTTGTTTCTTGTCCTGCCTTCAGATGCTTTTCAGGAATAGGTGGACACCCCCTCCCCTCTTCTTTGGGGCAGCCCCTCAAATATTGGAAGATGCTATCATGTCCTTCTTTTCATTAGACTATGTTTTTTCATTAGACATATGTTTTAGCCTCCAGCCTCCCCTAATCTTTGTGGCTCTTCTCCGCACTCTTTCTAGACTAGTCTCAACATCTTTTTTTTCCCCCCCTATCGTTTGATCTACCTTTGATCCAGCTCTTTCTGAATATCCTTGTTGATTTCATCCACTTTTTGCTGGAGTTTCTTTCTCCGTTGCTCCGGGGGAAGGTTGCTATAATCTTCTGGTCCTCCTCCCTGAGGATTGCAGGAAGGCGGAAAAAGGAAGGGGGGGGAGACGAAAAGTGAAATCTGTCGATCGTGATGAACCCCCATTACACGTGAGAATTTTCTCTGCCCGTAGAGCAATATTTCTGACCCAGTTAGCTATCAAAAGGTGTTGTCTTGGCTGATGACTTAAAAGGCATGTTTTTTAAAGGCAGCGGATTGGCTGTTGAAGAGCCAATTGCAGGGAGGTTCCAGCACACTCTTCTCTAAGATACAAACATCTCTCTTAATAAATAAATAAATAAACAAGGGAAAAAAAACCCTAGAAGCATCTTTCGTGAATTGCTAATTTTACTAAAAAGCTTAAAGCTTTTGCAAACCACAGCTCCCTTCGTCGGATGGACAGAATGGCTAGATTAATCTAAGGCTTAATTTAGGGAGGAGATTGGGTGAGACACTGGGAAGGGAGAATGGGTTTGTTACTGATGAAGGGAGCTGCATCTTGGACAAAAGCTTCATTGAATTAAATTTATGCCACCAGCTTCATTAACATTTGTCGGGAAAAGCGCTACCCAACTGTGTCTGATTTCCTTTTTTTTTTCCTTCTTCTTCTTCCCAACATGAACTAACTTGGCTTTCTTCTTAGGGCACTTCGCTCGAGGGGAGGTGGGCGAATCGATGAATGACCGCTTCAAACGGTCACTAAACGGACGGTCGTAATCCGAGGACTATCTCTACGGTATGCAAATGATAGCGAAGGCACAACCTTTATGGCTGCAGCGGTTGAAAAAAAAAAGGGGGCTAGAAGGAGAAATCTTCAAATTTGCAAGCTACCAGGGTCAGATTAAGCAGAAAATGAGCTATTTTCTGGAACGGAGAGAGATCGGCAGGAGGTTGATTAAAACATGAGCTGGGGATAAGGCCGGATTTTTGTAAACCTTCGGAGGAAGGTGGTTTTGGATTTTCCAGGTGGGAAGATCTGGTTCATTTCGCTTTTCACCTACTTTTCCTGCCTGTTTCATTCCACCCTGAAAAGAAATCAAGCCCTGTCCTTTAATATTTCTTTCATCATCCCTCCGTTGAAAGGAAGAATGTTGGCCCCTCCGGCTGCTCTGCCGTATTGCTTTGAATTTTTCTCAGGCGGAATTGAAGCCGTCCTGGCTAGGAAATCAGCAAAGGGTCTCTCGGGGGATTGTTGTGGTTGTTAAACCAGCTAACAGAAAATGCAAGGGAAGCAAAATTCGAGCTGTTGGGTTCCAACTTATCTGCAGATCCTTATCCGTTGATCAGCCAGTTAATCGACTGTCTGAGTTTGAAATTGATTGATCTACCGTGTTTCCCCGAAAACAAGATCCTGTCTTAAATTTTTTTGAGCCCTGAAATAAGCTCTTGGCCTTATAGCCGTGTGCTCAAAAGCCCGATTGGGCTTATTGTCAGAGGATGTCTTAATTTGGGGGAAACAGGATACAACCTCCTGAACTGCCTCCGATTATTCCACTCGGGATTTCTTGATCCGACCACCTCCAACCCTGACAAAAATTTCAGGACAAACACCCTATTTAAATACCTCGCTAGTAAATTACAGCGAGTCCTTGACTTACGACAGTCGGTTGAGTGACCGTTCCAAGTTAGCAACGGCGCTGCAAAAAAAGGGGGGGGCGGGGCTTACGGTTGTATTTTACACTTACGATCTTTGCAGGCTCCTCACACAACCATGTTCCCAAAATTGAGATGATCTTGGCAACCGGTTCATACTTATGACCGTTTCAGTGCCTTGGGGTCAGGCGATCCCTTTTTGTGAGCAGAGTCAATGAGGAAGGCAGATTCACTGAACCCCCTCCTGTTCCTAACTTAACCACTGTGGCAAGAAAGGTCGTAAAATGAGACAAAACTCACTTAGCAACCGTCTCGCTGAGTGACGGAAATCTGGGGCTCCATTGTGGTCGGAAATCAAGGACCACCCGTGGTGCCAAACCTAACCCACCAACTTATTCCCCGTGAAGCTATTTGTGTCACCCTTCTCGTTGAGCTAGAACGTACGATGAGCCTCCAGTGAAACAATCCCTTGTCACCAGCCCCAGTTTTTGGAATTAAACGGAGTTATTCTTTAAACGGTTTGGTTAAAATTTGCTGGGAAGGGATTAAAAAAGCGTTAGTTTGAGGAACGTCTGCGTGAAAGGCTGAAAAACGTAGTTGGCTAACAAACAGAGACAAATGGATAACCAAAGACGGCAACAGCATCTGTAGAGTCCAGTTATTATGATTGATGTTGAACTCAATGAAGGACAGAGAAGGATACACCAAGATTTATTATCAAGGATGATCAATGTATATATTCCTGAAGATCCTTTGGGTATTGTTGATATTGTTCAGAGAAAAAGTTTAACTTCCTTAGGCCGAGACTTTTCATCCTGCAGTGAAGAACCACTCTAGCCGAGAATAACAGAATAAGAAAGTTGGAAGGGAGCGTCTTCTAGTTTGGCCCCCTGCCCAAGCAGGAGACCTTATAATGTCCTGGATAAATAGCTGTCCAATCTCGTCTTGAGAACCTCCAGTGATGGAAAACCCACAACTTCTGGTGACAAGCTGTTCCGCTGATTAATTTTGGAATGAATAGAGTTCTCTTTAATTCTAAGTTAGATCTCCCACTGATTAATTGTTCTCACTGTCAGGAAATTTCTCCTTAATCCTAGGTTGCTTCTCTCCTTGGTTAATTTCCATCCATTGCTTCTTGTCCTGCCTTGTAAGTGACTTACAACCACATCCTCACACTTAACGACCGTACCCCGCACCCCTGAAGCCATGGAAACAAAATTTGGGCTCTTGGCAACCGTCATAAATAATGATTGTTGCAGAGTCCAGGGTCATTTGATTGACAGTGATGTGATACTACGAAAGTCCCACCCTGTGGATTCTACGTAAAGGCAATTTTACTTAATAAGAATCAAATGTACAAATTTGAAGAAAATGGTGCGATTAAAAAAAAACCAACCCCGGTCATATTTTATCAGCTTGTTTAACTTGCCGAAGATTTCTGGATATAGGTGCAATATTTTAGTCGCTAGTTAAAAGATTTCTACAAAACCATGCTATGAATGTGCTTGTCGGAATTAAAATAAAAAGGTTGTAAAATTCAGAAAGATCTGCTTAATGGCCACCTTGCTTAGCAATGGAAGTTCTGGTTGTAAGTCAAGGACTATCTATGCCAGCCATGGACAATGCAGACGTTTTGCGCTTCCTTATCAGCCAGCTCCAACAGGCTGATATTCCATTACACGGGTATCAAATATTGATTTTTTTTTCTGGACAGCTGGCTGCTTCAGCTAGGAGGAAAACCTTTTAGCAGTGAAAGTGATACCACATATTTTATTTGGGGGGAAAAAAATTAGCAGATGGATATTTTCAGTACCTTGCCAATTTCGTACAGTAACCGATTCCTTTGTAATTTGTAACTGGAATAAGCAAACCTTTAACTAACACAATATTCTTGCAATTTGCACAGAACTCCGAAAACTTGCTATCCTAAATTTTCTTTAATTTGGGAGCATTGTTTATTTTATGTTTTTTAAACAAGACATCTATGATCCGAATTGGCCAGACTTTTCTCTGAGGTTTATTGAGTTCAACACATATTTTTCGTTCTCCCCACCTGTGGATGGGGAAAAAAAGCCTCTTTTTAACCCCAATTAAATTATTTTAAATCTGTTTCAAGGCCGTCTGTCAGTTACAAGCTTATTCATCTACGTTTTTTCTTTTTTTTACAGCCTGCATCACGCGCAGGTTTTCTGAAAGCCTTCTAATTAGACTGAAACACTACAAGTTAATTCTTAGTAGTTCATTAGCAGCATCAAAAATGGGATCACCTCCATTAAATGCCAGACCTGCATATTCAAAGTTATCTGATAATAGCCAAAAGAAAAAGGGGAAAAAAAGAAAAAGAAAAACAAATAAACACACGCAAAACACACAAACGCACACCAAAAGACAAAAAAAATAGTCATTTTTCAATGCGGCTGTTTGGATAAGCTACACAAATCACACAGGTATCAAACGGTGATTTTTAATAGATATATAGATATATAGATATAGATATATACACATGCTGGGATGGTGCTTACCAGCTTCAGGGAAAGCTTCGCATTTAGAACGGAGAAGGACGGAGAAGAGGGGAAAAAAGAGAGAGAGAGAAAGAAAAGCGTATCAGAAAAAAAAGAAGACCAGGCTCAAAACTGCGTCTAATAAAACGATGCGAATGGACTGGACACACGCACAGAGTCTGCTCAGCTTGTGCAAATAGACACTGCTTTTCACACAACTTTGCAAAGGTTCACAAGATCTGTAAAATACTGCCTTGGTCTCCCCACTGCCTAAAGATACAAATTCAGGGTGGTTGTTTTTTGTTTTTTTTTTTAAATCCTGCCTCTTCCATGCTAACCGGTCTCTGGGGAAAAAAAGAAAAAGGTGACTTAAGAGCCGATGAATAACGCAAAGTCAACTCCTGGTTTAGCCCTCTTAACCTTTTTTTAAAAAAAAAAAGTTTGTCAACTTTTTACATGTAGTTGTTAGGATTGTGCTGGTGGCTTCCAAGTATGAGTCGTAACCCGTTTTGGTGTTTTTTTTATGGCTTTAATTATTGGGGTCTGATTGGCTGGCCAGAGGGTCTTCGATTGAGATGGGTGGCTATAGAAATTTAATAAATAAAATAAGAAAGAAGAGAGAGGAAAGGGAGGAAGGAAAAAGAGGGAGGGAGGGAAAGGAAGGAGACAAAGGGAAAGGAGGGAGGAATGAAAGAAGGAAGGAAAGAGGGAGAGGAAAAAAAGGATGAGAGAAGGAAGGAAGGAAAAAGAGGGAGGGAGGGAAAGAAGGAAGGAGGGAGGGAGGAAGAAAGGGAAAAAGGGGAGGGAGGGAAAAGGAAGGAAAGGGAGAGGAAAAAAGGATGAGAGAAGGAAGGAAGGAAAAAGAGGGAGGGAGGGAAAGAAGGAAGGAGGGAGGGAGGGAGGGAGGAAGAAAGGGAGAAAGGGGAGGGAGGGAGGGAAAAGGGATGAGAGAAGGAAGGACAGAGGGAAGGAAGGGAAAAGGAAAAGATAGATAGATAGATAGATAGATAGATAGATAGATAGATAGATAGATAGATAGATAGA
>WNWU01000070.1:2024288-2046715 GCA_012654045.1 Ptyas mucosa
CAATCACCGGAGGACGTGAGTTCTAGTCCCGCCTTAGGCATGAAAGCCGGCTGGGTGCATGTGGGCCAATCACCAGGAGGTGGTAAATTCTAGTTGCAGATTAGGCATAAAAGCCAAGTGGGTGAGACTTTGGGCTAATCACCAGGAGACGGTGAGTTCAAATCCTGCCTTAGGCATGAAAGCCGACTGAATGACTTTGGACCAGTTCCTCTCTCTCAGCCCAGGGGGAAAAATAGGAGGAGCATTAGTTACGTTTGCTACCTTGAGTTGTTTATAAATAATAATAATAAAAATAACAAAGGTGGGGCATAAATAATAAATAAACCACCTAAGGCATGAATCCATTCCTTTAGCGTTTCCAACTCCACCTGGCAAGCTGCTCCGTCACCTTCCCCCACCCCCGAACTTACCTGAAAACACACACACACACACACACACCCCGAAGGTTGAACCTCTCTGCAAAACGCCGTTTTATCACGGCGTTTTGCATTTTTTAAAAAATAAAATAAAATTTGAATAAATGCAATCAACATCTTGCCGAAGACCGAAGGGTGAGCCCTTTCGGTCCCTCTCGCTCAACTCCCGGCCCGCAAAATCCTGGCCTTTGCTGTCCACCCCACGCCACCTCACCCGACCCCCATGGCTGTGAACGTCTACAAAGACACAAGGCTACTACACATCTCCGACAGCTACATGCAGCCTATAGAAACTACGGGAGGGATGGATGCCAGAGGAAAACCACATCCCTCCGAGAGAAGCATGCGCTATGAGTCAAAGCTGTTCACTCTCTAGACGGGGGGGGGGGGGGGGGAATAAATACAACGCCAAAGCTACGGATTTTGCCATCCAACAAGGCCACTCTTTTAACGGTCACTCCAGAGATGCTACGGGCTGGACCACACATATATATATACAGCGTATCTACAGCTTACAAAATGAGGCGGGTGGGGGGGAGAGACAGAGGAGGAAGGGGGGAGAAATGAGAACAAAAGGTATTGTTTTGCAGAAGGGTTGGGTTTCCTGATATTTTTTTTTTTTTTGCCATGATTATTATTATTACTATTATTTTGCATCTACGGCGGAGGCTTTTAAACTGTCAACATGACTGCCCAAAAGGTTCCAAAAAGTTTCTTCAAACTTTGCGCAAGGGGTGGGTCAGCCTTGGAGGCCGTCTTTTTCCTCAGGGGGATGAATCAAGAAAGTATATATATATATATATATATATATATATATATATATATATATATATATATTTCATCCAGGTTTTTCCTACATAAATCAAGATCTTTATACAGCCATGGTTCAGTGAAATCTCATTCACTAGATTTTTTGGCTTTATCAGACATCAAAGCAGCATTTTGTTGTCTGTTTTAAGATGCAAGGGAGACTAAGATAGCTATTTCTGGCTTGTTTTTCTTCTATATATATAAAATATATATATATTTTTTATATATATATAAAAGCTCTTATGGAATTTTAATGACTTCGGAGCGATTTTAAAAAACCCAAAACGGTTTGCTGTTATAGAAGTGATAGCAATGGCTCATGGATAACTAAGCAGGTAAAACTGAAATATTGAGGCTGCATTTTATTATTTTTATTTTACGGCGCTGAAAAGAAGTTGGAAGTTCATGCTTTTTTTTTCGTGACAGAGTAACAGTGTTGGAAGGGACCTCGGAGGTCTTCTAGTCCAACCCCCTGCCCAGGCAGGAAAGCCCTACACCATTTCAGACAAATGGTTGTCCGATCTCTTCTTTAAAAATCTCCTGTTACTTCTTTTCTTTTCCCATGCTTTTCTTTCTCCCTTTTTCCCCCCCTTCCCCCATTATCTTCATAATGTATTTTACATTATGAGAATTTGAATACAAATTATATTTTAAAAAAACCCCTGGTCTGATTACTGTAAAAGAAAAAAAATAATTAAACTTTTGTTCTAGGGATTGGGCTGCGGTTTAAATTTTTCGAGAATTCCTTTAACTTTTGCAAGGTTTTTCATAGCCCTGCAAAAAAAGAATAAAATGAAATGAAAACTCGTTTTCAGTCCTTATTAAGCCTTATTATTAAGGCTATATGCTGCCTTAATTCTTCAGTTACGAGCAAACCTGACCACCGTATTGAGACTCGGTGGCATCTGGGATTTAACCAGATTCTAGTTTTCCACGCTTATTAACCTTGGTTTCTTTTGATGACGCCGTCTTTTGGGGGTGGCTTAAATTAGCTTTAAACCCAACCAGGTTAGCATGTTTGGGATTTAATGTTCTGGGTGATGCACGCCTGAGTTATATGGCTTGTGCTGCTGACCCAGAGAATTTAGCCTGGTGGGAAAACCGACGATCGCAAAATGGGCTACGTAGGGCTGATGCGTCAAGTTGGTTCCCAAATAAATAACCTAATCCCCAATTTATAGATTCCACTGAGCAGTGGGGGGAAAAAAAGATATAAGATAATATCAAAGTCCTTTCGATCCATGATGGCGAACCTATGGCACGCAGAGTCCTCTCGGATACGTGTGCCATCGCCAGCTGCTTTTCTGGTTTCCGGCGTGCATATGCGCATTACCGGAGTGCCGGAAACCCGAAGACCAGCTAACTGGTGTGCATGCACGCACCAGCCAGCTGGTCTTCAGATTTCCAGTGCTCGCAAAGACCAGCTGGCTGGCGCAATACACACATACGCACACACATGTTCCAGTTTGGGCACTCGGTGCCAAAGAGTTTCGCCGTCACTACTTTAGATCCTCTTCTTCAGGAAAAAAAAAATCATGCCATTGTCAACTTTGACCCCTTGAAGAGGTGTGGACTTCAACACCCAGAATTCCCCAGCCTGCTGGGGAATTCTGGGAGTTGAAGTCCACATCTCTTCAAGCGGCCAAGGTTGACGGTCTATGTAACCGCAAGCAATAAATTCAAGAATAAAATTCCTTTGCGCCTTTTCCAACCATATCCTCTACTTTGTTTATTCGGGAGGGGTTCCCCCCCCCCCCACAACCGATGGCCATTTGCGATGGATTCCGGAGAAGAAGGGGAGATGGAGGTCAGGCTCTGATTTCCCACAAAGCCCTCTTTTCTTGAACCTGGAACAAGGCAATAACCCTCTGGGGGGACTCATGTTGTCAGGATGCAGCAGAGGGAGCCAATGGAGGGGAAGCCGGAAGCAAAACGATGAACACGCGGCAGCGCATGGAGAAGCCGGTGGATCTCGGTGTTACTGGCACGTGGCAAACCATGACTCTCGTTTACAGCGGGCAAGAGGGCGGACAGTTAGGCCAAGATTGAAGAGCCTCGTAAGGCACAAATATATATATATATATTCTGCATCGGAATGGGGAGGCTCGGCAGAAAAATGGAGCGTAGGACAGGAGCATCTCCCCTCTTCAAAAGGTGATTTTTGGAGCAAGGCAATTTTGCCAAACTTTGGTGCGGGGTTCACGAGCCAGAGCTTGCTGCCCACTGCAGTGAAACTCCCTCGTCCAGCTCTCTGGGTGAGAAACAAGCCTACCAAGGAGACGATTTAATTACAGGTAGTCCTCGTCTTACGACCGTCGGCTTAGTGACCGCTCGAAGTTACAACGGCACTGAAAAAAAAAGTGGCTTAGGACTGTGTTTCACACTTACGACCATTGCAGCATCCCCGCGATCAAAATTCAGACACTTGGCAACTGATTCCTATTTATGACAGTCGCAGTGTCCCTGGGGGAGGGAAGATTTGGGTTTCTTCTTATTTTTTTTTGCAAACTCCAGCGGTTTGCCGAGGGTCGAATTGGATCTTGGAGCTAAGCCCACGTCCTCCCCTTGCGACGTTGCAAAGACTTCAGTGGTTGCGCTGGCCGTCCACACCATCCACGGGACTTACAATATACTCCCTAGCCTCCACGGCATAGGTGGCTCTGCCTAATCGTCTCTTCATGTGTTCTTTGTCAAAGTATAAAGATTGAGACTGTTGCTGAATCAGCAAAAAGAAAATACAGGTGTTAAAAAGAAAGGAGGAGGAAGAGGAGGAGCAGAAGGAAGAACGAGAAAAAATAAAATAAAAGAGACCTGCATTTATTCCTCCTACAGCAATAAAGGTTACTCTGGAAACTCAGGGGTCTCCAACCTTGGCAACTTTAAGACTTGTGGTCGTTGAAGTCCGCAAGCCTTAAAGTTGCCAAGGTTGAAGACCCCTGCTCTAGCTGGAACGTGATCCAAAACAACTAAACAAACAAGGATAATTTGAACTGCGAGACGGTTAACCAGGAATTGCCTACTGTAAAAAGAGTGACCGGGTTACGAACTGACACAGGTAGTCCTCAGGCTTATGACCAGGAATCAGGACACCCAGGGCTGAGCCATACAGTTGTTAAATGAGCCATGCCTACTGCAGACAACGGGTTGATTTAATGACCATGGATTTCCCTTAATGGTGGTTGGGAGTTTGCGTAATGACCGTGGCATTGGCTGAACGACCATCGCAAAAAAAACCAAAAACCACCAGGTCATAAAATCAGGTTGGTCACGGGATGACTCACTTAGTGACCGTACTTCTGGGCTCAATTAGGGTCATAAGTCGAGGACTGCCTGTATCGGCCCTCCGGGTCTCAGAAAAGAGCTGAGAAAGAGAGAGGGGACACAGAGACACCCCCTCCCCGTTAAGCATTTAAGATGGGAAGCATTTGAGATGAGAAGTATTTACTTTGGATGCAAATTCAGAGCAGAGGTCTTAATAATCCAGAATCCAAGGAGGAATGGGCAGGAACAGAGAAAACAGCTATCCCAGGGGGAAAAGAAACACCTCGCTAAAAAATTAACTAACTAACTAACTACTAAACCGTCACTAACCCCGATTCCGTGCAATGCTTCTAATCTACTACACTGGACATTTAAACACAGCAAGGACAAATGTCATCATAGATTCGATCCACAAACTAGAATTGAAGAACGGCATTGCATTAAACTGCATTTTGTAAACTTCCCCACGTCGGCTTAATAGTTAAGATGACTTTAGAAAACCCACCTGGCTGTCTGTCTGTCATCACAAAAGGAACCAAAATGTTCAATTTAGTGAATTTTCACAATTGCTTCCTTGGCTTGAGTTCTCTCTTATGAGGGGCTTCTGAATATCTTATTCCAAGCCAGAAAACTGAATAATTAATCCAGTCACAGGAAAACCCCAAGGGTTTCCCCACCCCACCCCCTCAATTAATAATAATAATAATTCAATACCCCTCGCATTAAGAAATCTAGCTTGGCAGTTTGTTCCCTGACAGGCTAACTTTTTAGAGACGGGGAGTTTCTTGGAGTTTTGGAGAGATTGTTTGACACTGAATTATAATCCATCCAATTTAAAAGTGACAGTTTTCAATATCCTGTCCTATGAAACACCAGCTAGTTGTTTAATCCCAAATAAATGAAATCCACATTAAATTTTTCCAGCTTGGGTGGGGTTTCAGAGAGCGTGAACATCCTAACACGAAAAACATCCCTTGCTTCACATACAGTTTATTTCACTTTTCTTTCTAAATATGCCAAGCACCTACCGGATTTCTTCCGCAGGGAAAAATAATCACACGCTATTAACCTGCAAGCAAACCAGGGCTGAAATAATACTAAAATAAAATCAACATCCCAAAAAGCTGAAAAAAGGAAGAAATGAATTTATTATTTTTATTTTTTTTAAAAGGCATTTGCAGCAGGCGGATTGGAAAAAATATTAATTGGGACAATTGCAGTCTGATTGTGCACCCACAATGTACAACATCGAGA
Organism: Ptyas mucosa; assembly: GCA_012654045.1. Lineage (NCBI taxonomy): Eukaryota > Metazoa > Chordata > Lepidosauria > Squamata > Colubridae > Ptyas > Ptyas mucosa. The sequence continues at coordinate 2,030,030 of WNWU01000070.1, forward strand.
AAAGAATCAAAAGTAAAACATGGCAAATGATTAAAAATACATTTTCGGGATGCAAAACAGGTAAGATAACTATATGGGGAGGGGAAGGAGTCAATAACATCCACCAGAACCGAAACCACAAAAATTCAAATCGAAGGTCACTGAACAACAATTTGCGACAAATTGGAAAAAAAAAAGGGGCCCCATTGCATGGTCACTAAATGAACAGTCGTAAGTTCAGGACGACCCTGACTCAAGAGACACTGACTGTTTCGATGGCCAAACAGAGTAACAGAAAGACAGAATTGGAAGGGACTTTGGAGGTCTTCTAGTCCAATCTCCCGTTAATTAAACTCTCCATTCGCTCCCCACTCTTGGGGGAAGGATACTGCAAAATCTCCATTCCCACCCCCACTCCAGAGGAAGGATACTGCAAAATCCCCATTCCCACCCCCACTCCAGGGGAAGGATACTGCAAAATCCCCATTCCCTCCCCCACTCCTGGGGAAAGGATATTGCAAAATCTCCATTCCCACCCCACTCTGGGACCAGCCAGAGATGGTATTTGCCGTTTCTCCAAACTACTCAACATTTCCGCTACCGGTTCTCCAGGGCCTGCCAGAACCTGCTGGATTTCACCCCTACTCCAGAGCCCGAGGAGGGTAAAGAGCCTTGGTAGTACAGTGGACTAAAGCACACTGTTATTAACACCAGCTGCCTGCAATTACTGCAAGTTCGAATCTCACCAGGCTCAAGGTTGACTCAGCCTTCCATCCTTTCTAAGGTGGGTAAATTGAGGACCCAGTTTGTGGGGGCAATAAGCTGACTTTGTATAAAATATACAAAAGTATGAAGGCTATTGCTTAGCGCATTGTAAGCCACCCTGAGTCTCCGGAGAAGGGCGGCATATAAATCAAATTTTTTTTTTAAAAAAAAGAGCCCACTGCGGTGCAGGAGGCCGACTTGGCCACGCCCAGCATGGCCACGCCCACTCAGCAACCGGGGCAGAGAACCGCTTGCTAAAATTTTTGACCACAACTGAACACAGGATTCCAGGCGTGGCTTCCCCAGCGCAGTCTCAAGCGGTCCTATCATTTTCTGGTGTCTGCAAAGATCTCTATGACTTTGTGGTTTCACCGTGGGGGTTTTTGACTCCGTGTCGAGATTCTAATTCTCGGCATCTTCCACCGCCGAGCTACGGGTCTGGCTCACACACATACTATGGCCCTCTACAAGGAAGGAAGGAAGGAAGGAGGGAGGGAAGGAGGTGGACGTAACCCTCGGTTTCCCCAAACGTCACAACAGAACGTGCAATGGAAGAGGAGAGGAAAGCTGACAGACACAACCCAGAGAACTTACCCCGCGCTTTAGGCTCCTGAAGCAGTGGATTTTGGGTTTGGAGGTCATGAACTCGTTGAAGCGATGGGAGAGGGGCTCCTTTGGCTGCTTGGGGGACTGAGGGCCATTTGGAAGAGCAGAAGGGGAGGCAGAGGAAGGGGGCAGAGGAGGAGGCTGATAGGGGGGTGTTAAAAGGGACATAAGCTACGTATAAGAGATGGAGAAGTGATAGAATTAAAAAAGAAAACAAAACAACAACAACACAATGAAATCAAAAGGTTAAAAAAAACCAAACCTGGAACGAAATAAATAATAAATCAAGCACAGAGCACGCACGCACACAATAAAAAGCCAAACAAATTTACAAGCACCAAAAGGAAAAATTGAAACCAAAACAGATAAGTGGGGGTGGGGGCGGGCGGGGGGAAACCCCTGCTGAAATCATATTTCGGAAGAATTCCTCCCAAGAAAAGCCACGGACGTAGGCAAAAGGAAAGCAAAAATAAATAAATAAATTGCTGACGTCATGGGGCTTTTTAAAAAAAAAAAAAATCAGGAAAGCAAAGCAGAAGGTGGCTGGAGGGGGGGAAAGAGAGAAAGAAAACGAGAGGAGGGGAAAGTACGGCGTCTTGAAGAAAAGTTTCCCCAAAGGAAAGCATGATCAAAAAGCAGTTTTGTAGTTAAAGTGGTTAAGATGCTGGGGTGCCTTCCATGCTGCATGCAGAGGGAGAAGCTAAAGTGGGACCAGAAAGAGAGAGTTTTCCCAACCTCCACTCCCAATTAGGGTGTTAAATAAATGGGAAAGAATATCTGTAGGTCAGGATTGAATTGTGAGGTCCTTGGTACTCTCTCAGCTTGGCGATTTTTTCTTGCAGGCGTTTCTTGACCCAACTAGGTAACATCATCAGTGCTACTGAGTGTGGCTTGTTCTCTGTTTACATACAGAAGCTTTGAGCTTCGTTGATTGCTTGAAGACGTTTCTTGACCCAACGAAGTAACGCCATCAGTGCTAGAGAGGAGGGTGGCTTGTTCTCTGTTTACATACAGAAGCTTTGAGCTTCGTTGATTGCTTGAAGACGTTTCTTGACCCAATTAAGTAACGCCATCAGTGCTAGTGAGTGTGGCTTGCTTCCTGTTTATATATAGTAACTCCTAGCTTGGTTGTTTTCTTGCAGCCGTTTCATAACCCAACTAGGGGACATCAAGTTAGAATGCAGCATTGCAGGCTAACTCACTGTTCACTGCCAGGAATTTAATTCTGTCCGGCTTCCATCTTTCCAAGGTCGATAAAATGAGGACCCAGATTGTTGGGGGCAATATGCTGACTCTATCAACTGCTTTATAGTGCTTTGAGGGCTGTCAAAGCAGTATAAAGCGGTATATAAGTCTAAGTGCTGTTGCGATTGCGATCAACGGTGTTAGAATGTAGCTAGCGCCTTTCTAGCACTGATGGTGTTACCTAGTTGGGTCATGAAATGTCTGCAAGAAAACAACCAACCTTAGACAGGGAGAGAGAGTCATACTCATAGCACTGATGATGTTACCTTGTTGGGTCATGAAAGTTTCTGAAGGTGTCCATCCCCAGGTGAGTGAATGTCAACTCCTCAAATTCCCTAGGGAATATGCCATAAGAAGATGGACTTCAGACGGTGGACTTCAGTTCCCAGATTTTTTTCCAACCAACATTTGGTCTTTTTGAGAATTCTGGGAATGTTCTCCAGAAACTACGAATTCTCTTGGCTATTTCATTGTGGCTGAGAATTACGAGAGTGGAATATCCCTGTACTGTTTCAAGAAAACCATTGGTGGACATCGAAGAACGAGATTCAACCACAAACGTCCATAAAGTGAAGATCAAGGGACACGTCTGAGGACCAATTTTCCAAACTCATCCTACACCCAACCCGTAAGCTATAATCACGTAGAAGGCAAAGAAGGAACAGAGAAACCTACACCTACAGAAGTGGTGTCAACCCAACTCAAGATGAAGAACCCAGGAGCATGCCTTGTTCATGCTTTGATCATGCTGGTGATGAAAAGGAGACGTTGATGAACATGAAGAGTGTTAGAAGCCTGCTCATCCCAAACATTTGCTACCCTGCCCCAAAACGCTTGCCAACCACAAATGAGACACAAAAGCTGGGCGAAACTTCAAGAGAGTTGGCCTTCTTCTCACTTTCCCCATATTTTTCAGGTGCCACGGACAAAGGAAAAGCCACCCGTTGGGTTGAAGGACCCATTGCTGTGGTCCATCAGCTTCTGGCTTCCTCCTTTGCAAGGGTACCACCCCCCCCCCAAAAAAAACTGATGCGGACAGCGGAGCAAATGTTTAGCCGAAAGATTGATTGATCGATCATGCAGGTTGAGGACATAAATCGTGTTTCCTATAGTTGGACTGGGAAGGATGAACTTCTAATGAAGGTGCTTAGGTCCTCCAGCCCAAATCAACAATGGAGAAATTGGGTTTCTGTTTCCCTAATGATTGAATTAGCTGGAGAGGGTTGAGCAATGGAACCAGAGAAGCAACTGAGGCAGGCATGGAAAAGACAAAAAAAAAAAAGAAGAAGAAGAAGAAGGGACAGCAATTATTTAGAATTGAGCAGGAAAGTCTGGAAAAAAAATACAGGAAGTCCTTGACTTACGACAGTTCATTTAGTGACTGTTAGAAGTTACAACGGCACTGAAACTTTTTATGACTGTTTTTCACACTTTGGACCACTGTATCATCAGCATCATGTGATAAAAAATTCAGATGCTGGCAACGGACTTGTACTTATGACGGTTGCAGTCACATGACCCCCTTTTGAGACCTTCTGACAAGCAGAGTCAAGCCAGATTCACTTAACAACCATACGATTAAGTTAACAAATGCAATGATTCACTTAACAACGGTGTCAAGAAAGGTGATAAAAATGGGGCCAAGACTCACTTAACAAATGTCACATTTTAGCAACAGAAATTTGGGGGGGGGCTCGGTTTTGGTCGTAAGTCGAGGACTAGCTGTAACCACCATGGCGAAGATAACAACTGAAACAGAGCCAAAACTAACTTTAAACCAATTCAAATCAATTCGGCATTAAAAGCTAAACATAAATTATAATGAAAAAGAACCATAATTTCCAAAAAAAAAAAAAGTGCATCGAAGAAATTAAAAAAGGAAAACCAAACAAACTTTGCCAATGAAAAGAAAAAAAAAACTGTTACATTAAATTTCAAACAGGACCATCAGCTATTAGTTCTTAGAAACTAATTTCTATTTAAAATAAAAAAGAAGAAGAAGAGAGAAAGAGAGAGAAAAAGAGAAGAAAAAAAAACACACTTCACTGCTGGGATTTCAAACAAAAAAAACTCACAAGTAGCAAAAACTACTGTACAAAAAAGTGTGAACCACTAAGCCAAAGTGTGCACAGGAGGAAAAAAAAAAGTAATATATACCTTGTTTTTTTTGATGAATGGCCATAATTTGCCCTTGGACTTGCTCGAAAATCTGGATTCGGATTTGCTCTCTTTGGAGTTCGAGAGACTTGATTCTGAAACGGCTCGCTTGATTGGCTGAGTGAAGTCTTCAAAGTCAACGTCTCCCGGGGGCTCAAAGCCGGATTTGAAGGCATCGATCACGAGCTGAGAATCCTGGATGGGATACACACACACCCAACGGCAGAAATCAGGGTCACAAACTGAGGCTCTTGGATCACAAGAACTTTTTTTTTTACAAGTTTTATTTGTTTTATTTATATCACATTCAATTTTCATCAAACTGCGGGCGGTCTGGGTACAATTATATTGAAGTAGTCATAATACAACACTTCGTTGTGATATGCATCACCATAATATTAATAATATACTAGCATAATAATATAATAACAATAATACTTAATATCATCTTCTTTAACAACTCTCCCCTTTAACATTTCCTCTTTTTATATCTCCTCCTTTCTAACTTCTGTTTGTTATCTAGCCATTGATAAAATGCGTCCGATATCAAATAATATTCAGTTTCTTCTTTATCCTTAATTGCAAGCGTTAATCTATCCATTTCTGCACATTCTAATATTTTCTTAATTACCTTCCCCTCAGATGGAATCTCATCATTTTCCCATTGTTGTGCTAATACAATTCCAGCTGCGGTTAATATATGCAAGATCAAATATGTAGTCTTTTTGTCATATTTTTCTGGTAAATGAATGCCCAACAAAAATATCCTTGGTTTCAGGTCTATATGTTATCATTTTTTTCCAACCACGTGTGTATTTTCGTCCAGTATTTTTTTTTGCTTTTGGGCATGTCCACCACATGTGATAATATGAACCAGATGATTGCTTACACTTCCAGCATTTAGCCGATTTATCATTTATTATCATTATCATTTATTTCTTGTTGGCATCTTCTGCTTCTGAACTTTTGCCAAGAAAAGCCTTTGGCAGGTTGCCAAAGTAGACCAAGGTTGGTGATAAGGCTGAAGAATTTGTGTTATGAAGAATTTGTTTTGAATTAATTTGGACTATGCTGAGAATGAGTTAATTCTCAGCTGTTCTAATAAAGACTGTTTGTTTCGAACTGATTGCGTCTGATAATACCTATTTGGGCCTGGGTCACAACACCAGTTGCCAAGCCTCTAAATTTTGCTCACGTGACTATGGGAATGCTGCAACGGTCGTAAGTGTGAAACCCCGGTCGTACGTCCCCCTTTTTCAGTGCCCTTGTAACTTCTAACAAATGGTCGCAAGAGGAGAACCGCCTCTAAAGACAGTTTTCATTCCTTTCTAAATCACTTGGGTGGAGAGCAGGGGTGAAATCCAAAATTTTTCCCTACCGGTTCTGTGGGCGTGGCTTGGTGAGCGTGGCAGGGGAAGGATATTGCAAAATCCCCATTTCCTCCCCACTCCTGGGGAAAGGATATTGCAAAATCTCCATTCTCTCCCCACTCTGGGGCCAGCCAGAAGTGGTATTTGCAGGTTCTCCGAACTACTCAAAATTTCCACTACCGGTTCTCCAGAACCTGTCAGAACCTGCTGGATTTCACCCCTGGTGGAGATCTAATTGGAAGAAGCAATGCTCACAATGTTGTTTGCAGCGGACACCAGGGTGTGTTCCCAACTCAGTAACCCTTCAAAAAAAAACTTTACAGGAAGGGGCAGGAAGTGGAAAAGGAAATGAAGAACGGAATAGCTCCAAGCTGGAGGGACAAAGAAAGCAGAGGAAGCCACATATCCTATATGTTCTACCTCCTCTTTTTCCAATTTTATTTGATCCCCCCCCCCACTTCCTTTTTCGAACCCTTTGCTTTATCTTCTCTAAGCCAGGCCACATTTCCCTGCTCTGGGTTCTTCTACCATCCTATCGCTGCAGTGGAAGCCACCGCGGTGAGCTGGCTTCATCCAGACAGGAAACAACAGGAAATCAGATCTATCCAGAGCAAATCCGCTGCTTTCTCCGTTTTCTGAGGATTTGCGCTGTTTAAATTTGTCATCTCAATCCTGTCCATCTGCCCTTGGATGGGCATCACACTTCCGGCTTGCAGGAAATGACATGCAAGCTGCCCTCCACTTATGTCCAAAAGTTAAGAACAGGACTCCCACTGCTAAGCAAAACGGTCGTTAAGGGAATTGCATTTGATAGTGCGAATGCTTTGCCATTAAGCAAAGCAGTCGTTAAGGGAAGCACTACAGTTTTAAGTTAATCGCTACTGTTGTTAAGTTGTTCAGCGAAACCTGGTTTCCTTCATTAACCCTGTTTGTTAGAAGCTGGCTGACAAGGCCTTCAAAGGCCATCGCACGGCCCTAACAGTAACAGAGTTGGAAGGGGTCTTTGGAGGTCATCTAGTCCAACCCCCCTGCTCTTGCAGGAAATCTGTACTAGGGATTTGAACCGCCAAACTGCCGACCTTTCCGATTGACAAGCTCAGTCAATCTTCGCCACTGACCCACCTAGTCAGGCTCAGGGATATTGTAACCGTCATAAATCAGTATTCTGTATTTATCGTTTAACTGTTCACCGCCCTGAGTCCTTCGGAAGTAGGGCGGTATACAAATCTAATAATTAATAAACAAATAAATTAACTAATTAACTAATTAACTAATTAACTAATTAACTAATTAACTAATTAAAAAAAGTGAGCCTGTTGCCAAGTGCCCGAATTTTGATCATGTGGCTGTGCGGAGGCCGCGATGGTCACGAGTGCGAGGACTACTTGTAAGTCACCTTTTCCAGTGCCCGTGTAACTGAACAGTCCCTAAACGAATGGTTGTAAGTAGAGGACGTCCTATAAGTTAAAGGGGATAAAGGATGCACTTCCTTAAGCATAAAAAGCTTGCAAGGAAGGAACCAAATCCAACTCGGTTTGAAAGCAAACATGGTTTACACCTGATCATCTTCATTTAACGACCCCATAATTCCTTGCAGGGCGGAGTCTGGGCAACTGAATGGAGCTGAGTGTTTGCTGGCCAGATGCCTTTCCTGTTGCCAATGCGGAGTTTTGTTCAGCACATATATTCTCATCGTGCCCAGAGAGAGAAATATCTACCTCTACCTAGGATCGAACTCACAGCCTCCTGATTGTGAGTCGAGAGCTCCACCTCCAGGCCACCGCACCACTTTATGGTTTACACCTGATGAACAGGGTTAAAGATCACCTTCTCCGAAACCCGGGTTTGATTCTGGGTCTTGAAGGGCGCTGCCCACTTACGTGTTTTGGGTCAATGGAATCCACTGCCTTGGTGATCTCATCCAGGCACTTCCCGATGATCGGCGTCACCTGACGATCGACCTCAGCAAACGTTTTCATGGATTCCCCTATTCTGATGATCCGTCTCTCTTCCATGTCTTGGATTTTCTGGAAAGAGGAAGGAGCCACAGGTTAAACATCTCCCAGGGATCTTCCCCGTCCTTGCAGCAACCTCATTAAGTGAGGTCTCGAGACAGTCACGCCTTCTAGGAGAAAACCCGAAAGGCAAGTGGGTCAACACCAACACCAAAATGGGACTCACCGAGAAGCGAGGGGGGGGAGACCTAGAGAGCCTGGCGTTCACAAAAATAACTCCAAAGGACCAAGAACATTGTACATTGTAAGCTGCCCAGTATCATTGTAAGAGCCTTGGTGGTGCAGCGGACTAAAGCGCTGTTATGTAGCACTTAGCTGCCAGCTGCCTGCAATTACTGCGAGGTCAAATCTCACCAGGCTCAAGGTTGACTCAGCCTTCCATCCTTCCGAGGTAGGTCAATTGAGGACCCGGATTGTGGGAGCAATAAGCTGTCTTTGTAGAAACACCGCTTATGGGGGGGCCGAAAGCCCTAATAAGCAGGTATATACAAAAAAAAAAAAAACAAAGAATGAAGGCTATTGCTATAAATTTTAAGCCGCCCTGAGTCTTCGGAGGAGGGCGGCATATAAATTGAACTAATAAATAAATAAATAAATAAATCATTGACCGAGATGGGCAGATACAGAAATTAAATAAATCAAAAATAAATAAAACAAACAGAATACCTCCCAAAACACTCCAACTAGAACCCATCTCAGAGCTAACGTATATAAACAGGGATCAAGTCATGCTCATTAACACTGATGAAGTTACCTAGTTGGGTCACGAAACGTCTGCAAGGAAACCACCAAGCTCAGACAGTGGTGAAATCCAATTTTTTTTTTTACTACCGGTTCTGTGGGGGTGGCTTGGTGGGCGTAGTTTGATGGGTGTGGCAGGAGAAGGATACTGCAAAATCTCCATTCCTATCCCACCCCAGGGGAAGGTTAATGCAAAATCTCCATTCCCTCCACACTCCTGGGGGAAGGATATTGCAAAATCTTCATTCCCACCCCAATCTGGGGCCAGGCGGATGTGGTATTTGCCAGTTCTCCGAACTGCTCAAAATTTCCGCTACCGGTTCTTCGAACTGCTCAAAATTTCCACTACCGGTTCTCCAGAACCTGCTGGATTTCACCCCTGAGTTCAGAGCTATTGTCTATAAACAGGGAGCAAACCCCATACTCACTAGCACTGATGATGTTACCTAGTCGGGTCATGAAACGTCGGCAAGGCCAATAAAGGAGAATATTTGTAGCTCAGGATTTAACTGAAGGGACCTTGGTGCTCTCTGAGCTGGGTCCTTTTCCAGCACTGATGATGTTACCCAGTCAGGTAATGAAACGTTTGCAAGCAAACAACCCAGCTCGGAGAACACCAAGTTCTCCATAACCAAAGTAACACAAACTCTGTCCGTTTATCCGGATGAAGAGGCAGTACAAACACACGCTCCACCAAACTTTTGGGCCCAAGGATGCATCCCAACAAATCGGTCAGGTTTTTCTCAAATCTATCCAGGAAGATTTTGTTGAGGGACTTTCACTCCCAATGCAGCGATGTATAAAACCCAGCACATCCCAGTTTCTGCATTTCCTAATTTCCTTCTGCAACTGGTTAGTGAAAGGCAGAGAACAATTCCTGGAAAAAAACACCCCACGCAGGGAGGTTATTTTTCAAAATTAAGAAGCTGTTCACTCCAAATTCTTCTTACGACAGGCTTGGGAATTTTCCATTCCACTTTTGGCCACAGAGAGAAACGGCTGCGATGAGTTTTTAGGAGGCAAGGAAGATGACCAAAAAAAGAAGAATATAGAAGCCGGGATAGGAAATATCAGATTATTACACATATTTGTTTGTTTAGGACATTTGAAAATTCCAGCATGTGCGTTCTCCCGTGCTTTGGAAACACAGGTACAGGAAATCCTCCACTTACGAACACAGCTCAGCCCTGTTGCTAAGCAAGACGGTTGTTAAGTGAGTGTTGCCCCATTTTACGACTTTTCTGGCCACCGTTGTTAAGCGGATCGTTGCATTTGTTAAGTTAGTACCAGGGTTGTTAAGCGAACTTGGCTTCCCCGTTCCCAGAAGGTCGCAAAATATGAATCGGTTGCCGAGCTGTCTGAATTTGGACCAGGAGACGCTGCAAACTCATTTAACAAATGTCTCACTTCACAACAGAAATTCGGGTTCTCAATTCCGGTTGTACGTCGAGGACTACCTGTATTTACAGTGTCCTGTAAATCAGTTTCCAACAGGCAAAGTTGATGGGGGAAGTCGGATTCACTAAACCTTTGACAACGATCACACAACCAATCCTTGGCTTGGGAAAAATCAAAGGCAGAGAGAGCCTTGGTTGGTTCAACCTGGCACCGGGCTGCCCCATCCATGTTGTGCCTCTCCAGCTGCAGAGTGGCGAGTGACAACGGCGCGACAAACAATGATGTCAACACAACGACAGCTCTGGAGTCTTTCGGACAACAGGCAGCTGCATTGCTCCCGAGTCTGAATTCCTGCCAGAGTTCGTTCATTCAGATGGTGCAAAAAAAAAAAAAAAAAAAAACCTAGCTGAAGATCAGGGAGACGTAGATTTGCCTTCAGACAGATCATCCTCGAACCGTTCATTTAGTGACTGTTCATACTTATGACCGTTGCAGCTTCCCCGTGGTCACGTGACCAAAATTTGGACCCTTGGCCACTGACTCGCGTTTATGACGGTCGCAGTGTCCCGAGGTGGGCATGTCCCGTGATCCCCTTTTCCGACCTCCTGACCAGCAAAGTCAATGGGGAAGCAGGATTCACTTAACAACCATTGCTGTTATTCACTTAACCACGGCAGGGGTTCACTTAACCACCGTGGCAGGAAAGGTTGTAAAATGAGGCAAAATTCACTTAACAACGGTCTCGCTTAGCCCCGGAACCGTTGGCCTGAAAACGGTGGCCATACGGTCCAGGGACTGCGTTGTTTGCTGCAAAAATAATTCGGAGACACCCAAATTGCGAGAGGTTGCAATTTGCGAAGCCAAGGAGGAGCCTCACCTGGAAAATATTGGGGATATGCGTGTGGTAATGTTCTCGTTGCTCGTGGTTGAATTTCTGTAACATGGACAGGTACTCTCCCTTGCTGTCTTCGGCCATCTGGTGACGGAGCTGGGCTTGCTGGCGTGCCTGGAGGAGGAGGAGGAGGAGAAATGAAAAATGTGACAAGGTCTCCACGAATTGGACACTTAGCCGATGCTTCCGCAGAGATTTTGCACCCCTTTCTGAGGCTGCCTCCCCATGACTTCTGTCGCAAAGCAGCTTGGGAAACAAGGGAGGGATTGCAAAAGACCCCCCCCCCCCAGAAAGAAGCAGAAACTGGCTAAGAAAAAAGGGAAGAACGTCAGTTCGGTAGTTAAGATGCTGGACTAGGAACTGGGAATTCTAGTACCATTTTACATGTGAAAGCTGGCTGGGTGACTTTGGGCCAATCACTAGAAGACGGTGAGTTCTAGTCTCAGCTTAGCCATGAAAGCTAGCTGGGCAACTTTGGGTCATTCACCAGGAGATGGTGAGTTCTAGTCCTGTCTTAGCTTGAATGCCAGCTGGGTGACTTTGGGCCAATCACCAGGAGACGGTGAATTCTAGTCCTGTTCTAGGCATGAATGCCATCTGGACGACCTTTGGGCCAGACACCATAAGGTGGGATAGAACTTGCCAGGAGACAGTGAGTTCTAGTCCTGCCTTAGCCATAAAAGCAGCTGGGTGACTTTGGGCCAATCACTAGGAGATAGTGAGTTCTAGTCCCATCTTGGCCATGAAAGCTAGCTGGGTGACTTTGAGCCAATCCCCAGGAGACTGCGATTTCTAGTCCTGCTCTAGGCATTGAATCTGGTTGCTTGAATTTGAGCCAATCCCCAGGTGATGGTGAGTTCTAGTCCTGCTCTAGGCATTGAATCTGGTTGCTTGACTTTGAGCCAATCCCCAGGTGATGGTGAGTTCTAGTCCTGCTTTAGGCATTGAATCTGGTTGCTTGACTTTGAGCCAATCACCAGGTGATGGTGAGTTCTAGTCCTGCTTCAGGCGTGGAAGCTGGCCGGATGACTTTGGGCCAGTCTCTCCCTCCCTCCTTCTCCCTCTTTCTCCCCAACCCACCTCACAGGGTGGTTGTTGTGGTGGTGAAAAGAAGAGCAGAAAAGATGATTAATATGTTTACTACCTTGAGTTACTGGCAGGATTTTAAAAAAACAGCCCAATTTAATGGGAACCTCGTGCCTCTTTAAAAGCAGGAATTGGTTAAATTATTTCCTGCTGGCAATTGGCGCTGTCTTTGCATAAATATTTTCCATCAACAATCCCTTTTGTAAGTCAGCTCCTCCGCCCACCTCTGCCTTTTAGCAAGATTTTCACCGTCTGGCGTTCATTTCTCAGCCCACTCGGTTCGGTTGGCGCTCTCAACCTCCCTCTCATCAAATGCCTTTTTTATCCCCACCGCCCTGGGACTCGGCTCCCGCTTGCAGCCCAGATGTTGCAGTCTGCTTTTGAGAAGGACCCGGGCTCTGGGGAGAAATGCCAAGGGTGGAGAAGGCACCCCTGCCCGCGTGCAGAATGCATTCCTTTCCTGTTTGGAAGAATCCCCCTTTTGTTTTTTTTAAAAATAAATAAATAAAACGGAGGGCCATTCTCCAGCGAAGAGGAGAGCTGGGTCTCCTGGCAGCCCTTATTTGGTGAGATTTTGGAGAAAGGGAGGGCTTGAAAATCTGTCGGCTTTCCTCTAGAGGCCTCCCTGACTGCTTAAGGTTGCATTCAATCCCAAGGGAGGCAGGGAGAGAAGGAGGGAGAAGAAGAAGAAAAGTGGGGGAAGTGGAATAAGAAAAGAAAGAGGAGGAGGAGAGAAGAAAGAAGAGAAAAAGAAGGAGAGGACGAAAAAGAGGAAAAGAAGAAGGAGAGTAGGAGGAAGAATAGAAGAAAGGAGGAGAGAAGGAGAAGTGGAAGAAGGCGGAAGAGGAGGAAAGGTGGTGGTAGTGGTGGAGAAGGAGCAGAGAAGAAAGAAGAGAAAGAGGGGGAGGAAGAAAAAGAGGAAAAGAAAGGAGGGGAGGAGGATGGGTGTAGAAGGAGGAAGAGAAGAGAAGAAAGGAGGAAGAGGAGGAGAGGAGGAAAAGGGAGAGGAGTAGGATGGGAGGAGAAGAAGAGAAGAAAGAAGAGGAGGAGAGGAGCAGGTGAAGGAGAGGAAGAAGGAGGAAGAGGAGGATGGGTGGAGGAGGAGGAGGAGGAGAGAAGAAAGAAGAGAAAGAGAGGGGGAGAAAAAGAGGAAAAGGAAGAGGATGGGAGGAGGAAGAGGAGGAAAAGGAAGAGGAGGAGGATGGGAGGAAAAGGAGAGAAGAAGGAAGAGAAAGAGCGGGAGAAAAAGAGGAAAAGAAGAGGAGGAGGAAGAGGAAGATGAAAGAAGAGCAGGAAGGGTGGAGGAGGAGAGAGGTAGGAAGACGAAGAGAAGGAAGCAGGAGGGGAAAAGCCTGAAAGGAATTCTCAAGCAATCTGAGAACCATCAGAAAAAAAAAACCCCAGAAGCCTCTTTGCAAAAGACTGCAAGATGGATTTTGCTGCAGTGTTGAAATAGACAACTTTGCTTCCTTGAATTTCTCTGGGAAAATGCCCTTTGGGAATGCTCCAATCACAATGCGTTAATTGGGGGGGAGAGAATGGACAAAATGCAAGTATTTAATGCAGTCAGAACCCACTACAGGCAATGAGTTAGAATGCAAGTATTTTTTTTTTAAAAAAGCCTGCAATTCTTATAATCCACACGTGCTCGGAATCCACATATGTTCATTATTACCAACAGAGACAAATATTTTGGTTTCTTTCACTTTTTTTGACATGAAATCCATTCTGTTTCCTCATCGGCCTGCTCTTTGTTTTAATTAAAGGTTCCTGCATATGACAGTCTGCAGAAATTTCCATGCGACGTAATTTTACTCCCTCTTTTTTTTTGCACACAATTTTCTTTCCCCCTTATCCCACACTGGCATTCATTTTTGACTAAATGAATTCTTTTTTTTTCCCCTCTCTTTTTCTGCTCGACGTTGCTGAATTTTTTTAAAAAGTGCATGGAAGTCCTGAAAGAATTAGGAAATTGACAAAAGAATGAATTTACTCAGAGAGCTTGGCCAGCTAAAGAATACTGCACTGAACCGTATCACTTGGGAGATATGACTACCTCCCTGCACTCAGGGAAGTAACTCATGCAGAGACAACACATAGGTTCCTCAGAGGAGGTGGCTTTTTCTACATTCCTAAATCCCAAACGGTAACTCGCACAGAGCCACTGCGGGCAGAAGCATAAAACTGTTGCAATTCCATCCCTCTTGAGAATTCCTGGACAAAACTGGCTCTTAAGCCTCCCCTTCTAATTTATGTCTTTTCCATCTTAGCCGAAGAAAGTGCCAAGCCAGGCTTTGCAAAATCTATTTCCCTCTGCATCCCTTTCCAGATTCCAGAAACTGCAAAAATGTCAATAAATAGATTTAATTTTTTTTTTTGGTTCCCTACAAACAACCTCTCCCTACAAAGGAAAGCCAAGGGTGGGTACCGGCTTGCAAAAGGCTAATTCCGGAGAAGCACAGCTGATCTACAAAGAATAACAATCCGAAATCGTCTCCGGGCTTCGGCTGAAATTTGATTTCCAGCTCAAAGTCATGGGTGTGTGACCCTCCTTCTTCCAGGCCAAATCCTGCATTGTACTGTGGCCAAACCAGCTGTGTATCCGAGAAGATAAACAAGGCAAGAACAGGAGAACAAGACATACCAAGTTCTGTTTCAAAAATAAACTGGATTAAAGGGGGTTTACTCTCATTCTTGAATGTTTTTTTTTTTTTTTAAATTCAACTTTTGGACTTCAGCTTCATGCATCCACCATGGTAGAGTCACGTCTCAATTCTGCTAGCATCGGGTACACCCAAAATTATCATACATGCATACATACAACGAAAGGGCTGGGAAGGACCGATATTTGATAAAAATGACCCAACACGCCCTGGTACATTTTTATCAGTGAGTTCACACACACCTCTGAGTTAAAAATGCAATTTAGTTTTGTTCTGGCATTTGGAGAACTGCTAGCCACCAATCCAAGGTTTGGCTTGTTTTTTTTTAACTCATGCAGAATACAGGATATAGAATGCAGAATAACAAAAGTTGGAAGGGACTTTGGAGGTCTTCTAGTCCAACCCCCTGCTCAAAGCAGGAGACCCCAATATCATTCCGGACAGATGGCTAATCCAATCCATCCAAATTCCAGGACCCGTATCTCCCGTGGAATTCAAATCCCTTTTTAGAAAAGCAACTTGCCTTTATTTTTCTTCGTAAAAATAGTCAGGGTGATCATTCAAGATAATCATCTCTTTGTAGGGGCTTCAGAATGCTATTTGGGAAGTGGGTGTTTGCAATTGTGTAGATAGCTGCACAACGGCAGTGGATGGACCACCCAGGAGAAAAATAAATTTCCCTGTATTTTCCATGGAACTTAAATTCACCCTTCCCCATCCCCACTGAGGCTGGATTTTGCTGGGCTTCAGAAGAATGATTCATCTTTTTATTTATTTATTTATTTAAACCCGATGTGATTGCCTGATACGGCAACTGGATATGTTTTGCCTCTGGTTTTAGATCAAGGGGTTCCCTGGCGGCTCGTTTGGCTGGTTGGGAGTACTTTAAACAAATACATAATTTTAAAAAAGAGACCCTCATGTTAGGAAGTGGGGCCCCAAAAGCCTGGGATTAACCGTTTCTGAAGAGTATAATTGAGAAATTCAGAGACAGAATGGGATAAGTAAGTTTTTTTTTAAAAAAAATCCCTGCAGGTTGAAATCTAGCACAATAAACCTCGCCAAAGAGAAATCGAGCACAAGAGAATGCAAGTTGCTTTTGGAACGTTTTCAGATTAGTTAGAACTTCCACAGCTCGACAAAGATGGAATTCACACCCCCCCCCCCAAAGGGTGCTCTCTTTGGAAGGAAGCAAAGAGACCCTCAATTTGTTTAGGGTGGAAAGCAAGATACTAGTCCCTATAATGCAAGGAGCATCAGTACAGATAAAAACAGGCTTGGAAAGAGGAGGAGGAGGTAGAGAAGTAGGCAGGTTAGGAAGGAAGGAAGGAAGGAAGGAAGGAAGGAAGGAAGGAAGGGGATGAAGAAAAGGAAGGAGAAGGAGGAGTTAAATGGAGAGGAAGTGGAAGAAGAGAAGATAGAAAAGAAGGAGGAGAAAGAGAAGGGGAGATAAATAAATAGAAGGGGAGGAAGAGGAGGAGAGGGAAGAGAAAGAGAAGGAGGAGATAAAGAGAAGAAGAAGGAGGAAGAGAAGGAGAAAGAAGAAGGAGGAGGAGGAGATAAATAAACAGCAGAACGGGAAGAAGAGAAGGAGAAGATGGAAGAGAAAGAGGAGGAAGAGATAAAGAGGAGGAAGAGAAAGAAGAAAAAGAAGAAGGAGGAGATAAATAAACAGCAGAAGGGGAAGAAGAGAAGGAGAAGATGGAAGAGAAAAAGCAGGAGATAAAGAGGAGAAGGAGAAAGAAGAAGAAGGAAGAGATAAATAAACA
>WNWU01000070.1:2055482-2076891 GCA_012654045.1 Ptyas mucosa
TCCATCCCTGACTTCACCTTCCTTCCTTCCTTCCTTCCTTCCTTCCTTCCTTCCTTCCTTCCTCCTTCCCTTTCCTTCCTCCTTCCCCTTCCTTCCTCTCTCCCTTTCATCCATCCATCCCTGACTTCACCTTCCTTCCTTCCTTCCTTCCTTCCTTCCTTCCTTCCTTCCTTTCTTCCTCCTTCCCTTTCCTTCCTCTCTCCCTTTCATGCATCCATCCATCCCTGACTGGCTTCCTTCCTTCCTTCCTTCCCTCCCTCCTTCACACTTTCCCTCCCTTTGTCCTTCTTTCCCTTCCTGTTTCAACTTCTCCTCAAGCAAAATTTATTAACATTGAAACGTGATGGTTAAGATTCCCAGAGTTGGGCGGCATTTACGTATATTAAATTAATTGTTCTGCTTTTCATCAGCTGCCCAGGGTTTCCGCCATATTCCGTTCGTTCAATTCATGGCAAAGAAATCAGAAAGTTTAGGGGGAAAAACTTCCTTACCGATTTCCTTTCCTGCTTGAGTTCTTGTACATAACGGGCTAACTCCGTGGTGATTTGGGAAGTCATGTTCTCTGAAATGACCTCGTGCTGACCGGCGTAATCGTTCATTTCATTCAAAGTCGCCAGGAAAGCTTGACAAGACGAATACCTAAAAGAGCAACCCCGCCAAAAAAAATTGAAACTCAAAAACATTTTTTAAAACTCATATTACTTTTCGATAGGTTGGACTTGTTCCATCATTCCTAGACAGTATGTATGTGTATATATATATATATATATACATATATATGTTTTCTGAGGTTTTCGCGGGTATTTGTATGTAGGTCTTTGGTTATTTGGGTTTTCTCCCGCGTAAAATTGGAAGTGTCTTGGCAACGCTTCAACAAAGTCTCATTCGTCATCTTCAGGCTGGTGTTCTCGGCTTCGTGCTTCCAAGAGCAATGTGTGATCGCAGCTGTTTCTTCCTTTTAACTGCCAGTGGGGGTGGGAGCTGATTGGGTGGGGGCATGGCTGTGTTCTGATTGGGTGGAGGTGTGCTTTGATTG
The DNA here is from genome assembly GCA_012654045.1 of Ptyas mucosa. NCBI lineage: Eukaryota > Metazoa > Chordata > Lepidosauria > Squamata > Colubridae > Ptyas > Ptyas mucosa. The sequence continues at coordinate 2,056,519 of WNWU01000070.1, forward strand.
GTTGGGGGCCTGGCTGTGCTCTGATTGGATGGGGGGGTTGGCTGTGCTCTGATTGGCTGGGTGTGTGCTCTGTTTGGAGATGACGAATGAGACTTCGTTGAAACGTTGCCAAGACACTTCCAATTTTACGCGGGAGAAAACCCGAATAACCAAATATATATATATATATATATATATATATATATATATATATATATATATATATATATTTCAGCTGAAAACTTACGTGTATTCATCCTCTTCTTTGGAATTCTTTTTGGGCTGGTACTTCTTTGCGAGGTTCCTAAAAATAAAAGCAGAAAGAGGGAGAAGGAAAATAAATAAACAAATGCCAATAAATAGTTTAGCAAGCTTTTTCTTTTCTTCTTTAAACGGAAGATCATTTGTTTATCGGCTGGGTTGGTTTGTGGCCATTTCAGATAAGAAAATTCTCACGGACTTCTTTCGTAAAATAAGCAATTGCAAACTTTCAAAAACAGCATGGCTTACGACGGTAAAGCATGGTTGTAAAGAAGAGGACAACCTTGAATCAGAAGGGGACAAGCGACTGAAAACCAAGATTAATTTCTCCACCCGGCCCCTCGGAAACGCCTTCTTGTGCTTTTCCAAGGGAAAACTTCCATTTTGTTCCCAAAAATGAAGAGAAATGGATTTCTATCCGAAGGTTCAGCTTGCTAAATTTGGAACTTGGGTGAAGTGTAGCTTCTCCAATGATGTGTCCTAACAATGATGAAACATTTTACAAGTAAAGACTTCAATCAGACACTCAGGCCTGAAGATAGTTTTATTTCTGTATCAGCCATAAACTAAGATGAAAATGGAATGGGTCAAGCTGGGGATAAAATACATAAAACAAATTATAAAGGCAATGAAGGAAGATTTCTTCTCCATTCCTATTCAGGAGTTACAATCACAGAAAAACTCGCAGGAGACAAGATAAATTGAAGGGCACATAAATAAATAGGATGGAAAGCAGTCAGCCGGCAGAGGAGTCTTTGAATTTGCAGGATGTTGGGGGCCAAAATATCTAGGAAAAAAGATCACGTTTTGTCTAGCAAACCCTAAATCTGAAACTCAGACACGGTAACAAACAAAAAAAAAAATTAAAAATAAGCTTTGCCCAGTTTAGGTAGCTTTAAATCCATAAATCCCTGCCATCAAATAGGGTTCACACAATTCTCAGCAAATACAGGTCAGTCCTACAAGAATGACGCACTTCCGACTCACCTAAGCTGCTTTGCATAATTGATCTCGATCTCCGTCCGGTCTTTGACGAATTTGATGTATTTTTCCAAAATGTCGATACCCCACTGGGTGTGTTTTTCGAGGGTATCAAATTGATCCTGCAGAGGAAGACAGAATAAAAAGGGTTGGAAGGAACCTTGGAGGTCTTCTAATCTAATCCCCCTGCTCAGGAAAAAAAAAAATATTTAATTGGCTAGTTGGATCAAGCTTGGGGGAAGATTAATCGCACTGTTCATCCTTTCAGAGAAATATTTTAAAACAATAGTCCTCTTCTTATAAAGTTATCAGACCGTAACGATTTAGCAAACACGGGATTCGGAGGGGGAAGCTTCCACCTTTATAATATACAGAATGAAAAAAAAAATAAAACAGCAGCAGCTGAGAGAGATAACCTTTCGGCTCACCAGGTTTTTTTCCCAGTAATCAGGCCAATATTGTCCAGAAACGGGCAACTCTGGAGAAAAACGTATCGTCCTTCCAAATGCCAGGAAAAATAGCTATACGAATTTGCAGGCAAAATCTGCTTTACAGAACACTAATTGGCCCCTAACCCATAGTTATTTAATTATGTCTGTTCAGCAGAAAGCTAAGAATATTCAGTACTTAAATATTGGTTCTAGTGGATAAGGCACCAGGCTAGAAACCAGGAGACAGTGAGTTCTAGTCCCACCTTAAGCACGAAAGCTGGCTGGGTGGCTTTGAGACAATTGCAAGGAGATGGTGAGTTCTAGTCCGTCCTTAGGCATGAAAGCTGGCTGGGTGACTTTGAGCCAATCACAAGGAGACGGTGAGTTCTAGTTCCACCTTAGGCACAAAAGCCAGCTGAGTGACTTAGGGCCTATGACCAGGAGAGAGTGAGTTCTAGTTCACCCTAACTAGGTGACTCATGGCGCCTATCACTATTGGTAATAATACCTTTGATTTCTTTTGCCAGAGTCATCCTATTACAATTTACAGGTCTTTGTATTTATCATCATCATCATCATTGTTATTATACTTCCAGTTGTTGCTAAGAAAGATGCAAGAGAGGGGTTTTATGGATGATCTTCACTTGCCTGACCTAAATTTTAGATTAACATTTGCTAAAGAATCTCTCTACCTTGAAGAACTCAAGAGATTTTTTTTTAAAGTTAAATTCATTGGGTCGGTGCATGTTAATTGCACCAACCCAATGAAGTTAATTAAAGTTAAATTTAATTCCTAAATAAGAAAGCTTTGGTATCCTTTAAAAAAAAATATATAAAAGGAGTCAGAAAATTTCAGCACCCCAATTTGAATTCGGTTTGGTTATTCTTCTTCATTCGGTGTGTTCCAAATGCATTTAAAAAAAAAAATTTCTATGCTGTTTTGGTTTCATTGAAGATGAAGTGATTAGGTGGCTCGGTGGCTTAGACACTGAGCTTGTCGATCAGAAAGGTCGGCCGTTCAGCGGTTCGAATCCCTAGTATAGGAGGTTGGACTAGATGACCTCCAAGATCCCTCCCAACACTATTACTGTTACCAGTGTTGTTTACTTATACTACAAAACTAACTTCAAGCAAAACCAATCCGTTTCGAAGAAAACAAGATGTAAAACCAGCACAATGGGACCGAAAGTAGAAATAAAGCTAGTTCCGCTCAGTTTTCAAATATATAACCCTGGAAACAAAGCGTTAAGATTTTAAAAAGAAACTTTCTTGCGAGGAGCTGGGAGCAGTTACAACTTTTCAAAGTTTGTTCCTTTTGGTTAGTAAGTTTCAGTTTAAGTATAAGGAGTTGTCAGGAAAAAAAAACAGAAAATCAAAGAGAAAAAAAGGAATTCAGTAGAATAATATCTTCCCCGCAGGAAAGTCCCCTTCTTCTTAAAAAAGATTCTTTAAATAAAAAAAAAATTGCACACATCGTTTTTATAGAGCTCATTATCTCTCTCCTTGAATGTGGGCAAAGTTTGCTGATTTAATAAAATCATAATACAGCTGATCCTTGACTTATGACCACAATCAGGAGCCAATCAGTCACCCAGCCGGCTTTCATGCCTAAGGCGGAACTAGAACTCACCTTCTCCCGGTGATTGGCCCAAAGTTATCCCTCTGGCTTTTATGCCTAAGGTGGGACTAGAACTCACTGTCTCCTGATGATTGGCCCAAAGACACCCAGACGGCTGTCATGCCTAAAGTGGAACTAGAATTCCCACTATCTGGAACGATCTCCCCCCAGAGATTCGGCGGATCCCGGACCTTCGTGCTTTCCGCCGTGAGTTAAAAACTTTTTTATTTCATCAAGCGGGCCTGACATAGTATCTCCCTTTTTATAAGAAAATTTTAAATTGTATAATCCAAATTTTTAGATCTGGGATTTATATATTTTTTAAAAAAATGGGTTTGAATGGTTGGGCAATTGTTTAATTTGGTTTTAATTCGGTTTTAAATTTTGTATTTATGTTTTTTATCTCTGCCTGTTCACCGCCCTGAGTCCCCTCGGGGAGAAGGGCAGTATATAAATCAAATAAACCATAAACCATAAACCATCTCCTGGTTGCCTTCACCACTAGACAAAACTGCCTCTCTCTAGATTTCCCCAGGATTCCTTCAAACTTTTTCTTAGGGAAGCACCAGGAACGGTCATCTTCCAACAGAAGACTCCAAGAAAAAAGAATTTGGAAGCCACATTAACCTTGTTGTTAGTTGCAAAGTCGAGTCCAACCCATCGCGACCCCATGGACAATGTTCCTCCAGGCCTTCCTGTCCTCTACCATCCTCTGGAGTCCATTTAAGCTCACGCTGACTGCCTCAGTGACTTCATCCAGCCACCTCGTTCTCTGCCATCGTCCCCTTCTTCTTTTGCCCTCCATCGTTCCCAGCATCAGGCTCTTCTCCAGTGAGTCCTTCCTTCCTTCTCATTAGGTGGCCAAAGGATTTGAGTTTCCTCTTCAGGATCTGGCCTCCTAAAGAGCAGTCAGGGTTGATCTCCTCTAGGACTGACTGGTTGGATTGCCTTGCAGTCCAAGGGACTCGCAGGAGTCTTCTCCAGCACCAGAGTTCAAAGGTCTCCATTTTTTGGTGCTCAGCCTTTCTTATGGTCCAGCTTTCCCAGCCATCCATTGCAACTGGGAAAACCATAGCTATACGCACTTTTCTTGGCCTACCCAGTTAACCTATCCAGTCCTAAATGGACATTTCAACTTTCAGCTGTCAGGATCAAAAAGTCCTTCTCCAAAACTAGACGACGGTCCGGAGAACGGCAAGAAAATTGGCGTAGAGATTTCTGATATTCTGCGTTTTGTCAAGTCACAGACGGGCGATGAGCGAAGTGCCAATCAGCCATGACACAAGAACCACCTCATTAATCTTGCATAAACTCCCACAATGACGCCAGAGAGGCCTTTTCGAATTTAGCAACTTCAAGCCTTATCAAGAGACAAGTAGAATTGTCTCTGTTTAAAAGGTGGGGGCTCTTCCCTCTCAACCTTGGAGTTCGGAGGGAAGAAACTTATGAACCAGAACAAAATATCCAGGGATGTTTTCTTCTGTGGTTTTCCTCCTTGTCACTTACCTGTATCGTTTTGCAGTAGGAAGCATAGAAACCGCATGGAGAGAAGTCAGAATCTTTAGACCATAAGCCACAGCTCTGACAAAAGGCATCAAAGCTGTGTTTACTTTTGTGCTTTCCTCCTTTCTCTCATGTTTCTATTCCTTCCTTCCTTCCCTCCTTCCTTCATCCTCCCTCCCTCCCACACTCACTCATTCATCTTTCTATTTCTTCTTCCTTTCATCTATTCTTTTAACTTTTTCTTATTCTATTTTTATTTCTCCTTCCTTCTCTTCTTTTTCTTATTCCTTCCCTTCTTTTTCTTATTCCTTCCTTCCTTTGCTCATCTTTCTTTCTCCTTCTTCCCTCCCCTCCTTCTTATTCCTTCCTTCCCCAATCTTTCTATTTCTCTTACTTTTATGCTTTTCCTTTCTTCCTTTCTGTCATGTTTCTATTTCTCCCTCCCTCCCTCCCTCCCTTCCTTCCTTCCAATGGGCTCTCCATCTTTGCAAGTTTGGGGCTCCCCCTTTCACGAAAGGCTTAATTCGGTTCTCGGCACATGGCTGAGGGTCGGGATAGATGACTCTTAGGATCTCTTCCGACTATACCATTCTATGATTCTATTACACCCAGGCCACTTCAAACACCAGTGGCTGAAGTCAGGTTGTAAGATTGCCATTCCTGGACAGCAACTTTTTACAACTTTTTTATACAGCTGGGATCTGAATCGAACGAAACAATTCTGTGAGGTTTAACACCTCCCCCGCCATCCTTTCCAACCCCCCCTCCCCACACCACTCCCCAAACTCCCAAACACCACCCCAATTGGATGCCCCTCCCACCCCGTAACCATACTTGCCATGAAATCAACCCTGGCTTCTCCAATGAGCAACAAACGGGAGTGTCCACACAAGCCTTAAACCCGAAATATTAAACAGCGCCGAACCCAAAAGCAGGATGCTGGTGGCTTGATGCAATGTGGGAACTCGACAAACTGGGGCATCCTCAACTGTGAATGATGATTGGAGGAATGTAAAATAAGCAATGCCCCCCCCTCAAAAAAAAAAAGATTTGGAATTTAAATCACAATCCCACACAGCAGCTGCTCCGGGTCTGGTTAGCTCCTTCCAGCAAATTGCAAGGACCCGGGAGTTAAAAAGACCGAAGGGGCAGTTTTCGGCTGCTGCCATAGCAACAGAGCCAGCATTCCTAGAAGGGGGGGTGGGCCTTCTCCGCCAATGGAGCATCTGCTTGCCTTGGCTGTTCCATTTCTAACCGTGGTTTGATTCGAGGAAGCCCCGGCTCGCTCCGCCAATCAAGCCTTCCGCCAGCCGAGCTCTGTCGAAGGAGCCGTGCCAGTCTGCCGTTTGCTCTGAGCTGCAGGGTGGCAACGTTGAGGGCAGGAAGCAGAAGGTGACTCCAAGCCAGGGGTCTCTCTCTCTCCCCCCCACCCAGCTTCCCTTTGGGGCTGAAAAGATGCAGCATCTTTTGTGAGCATCTTTAAGGAAACGTGCAAGCTGCAAACCCACCGGCTTTGGGGTTGTCGGTCAAGGCTCTGCAGGCACACATTGGAGGCCGATTGCAAAGATGTCTAAGTAGGCCACAACCGAACCCCAAATTCCTTCTCCTAAGCAAGGCAGCTGCCGAGTGAGTTGGGCTCCCCCGTTTTACCCCCGTTTCTTGCCACCGTTGTTGAGCGGCACGCCGCAGCCGTTAAAGTTAGAAACGTGGCTGTGAAGTGAATCTGTCTTTCCCCGTCGATATTGTTCGTCAAAAAAGGTCGCAAAGAGGGGATCCCCAAAATAAGACATTTCCCTGATAATAAGCCCAATCGGGCTTTTGAGTGCATGGCAATAAAGCCAAGCGCTTATTTCAGGGTTCAAAAAAATATAAGACAGGGCCTTATTTTCAGGGAAACATGGTATCTATCCATCCATCTATCTATCTATCTATCTATCTATCTATCTATCTATCTATCTATCTACTATCTCTACCTATCTACCTATCTACCTCTCTATCATCTCTCTCTATCTACCTACCTACCTACCTACCTAGCTACCTATCTATCTATCCCGTTTCCCCCAAAATAAGACATTCCCCTGATAATAAGCCCAATTGGGCTTTTGAGCGCATGGCAATAAGGCCAAGCACTTATTTCAGGGTTCAAAAAAATATAAGACGGGGTCTTATTTTCGGGGAAACATGGTATCTATCATATCTATCTATCTACTGTCTATCTTCTATCTATCTTTTGATATCATTATCTATCTATCTATCTAAATATAAGACGGGGTCTTATTTTCGGGGAAACACGGTACACGCCAGTGGCCCAGAGTCCGAATTTTGATCATGTGACTTTGGGAATACTGCGACGGTCGGGTGAAAAAGTGCCTTTTTTCCAGTCACATTGTCAGATGGAACGATCACTAAACAAATAGATGTAAGTTGAGAACCACCTATACGTTAAGCGACTGATTGTTCCCACCACTTTCGAGTGGGGGTGGGGGAAAAAAACAAACTTCTTGTTTTCTCCTGGAACTCAAGACTCATACAGAGAACACAAAAGAAGTGATCTGAAATTGAAGCCCTTGCCACAAGAAACAGAAGCAAAAATTTACCGACAAATAACACAAACAAATTCCGATACTCAATTCTGCTAATGCAAAGGAGATCCTTCCTCCCTCCCACCCCCCCATCCTCCCCGGTAGTAAATGTATAGATAATTTACACCCTAGAGTGCCAAAAAATTAAAATTGCTTCCCTTTTGATGAGAAGAGTTTTACAGTCCAGGCTGAAGTTTGACAGAGGGAATATTCTATTTTTAAACCGAGCAGCTCAAACAGACCCTTAAATGGGCTACAGCACCACATCACAGGAGGTGCACTTTTGCACTTAGCTAACACACTCACACCTTCTTCTGGTGTGTGTGTGTGGGGGGGGGAAATCTCCATTTGAAGAGGAGATGGATCTGTACATGTTTTGATTTCCTGCACTTGAAGAAGCTGGGAATAAGGTTGAACTGATGATCAACCAAAGAAACCAAAGTTAGATCCTTGCCATGAGGGTGTTTGCAAGCACACAATTGTGGAGATTGAGCTGCAAAGGCAATCCACATCAGAAGGGACCTTGTGACTCTGAATAACAAAACACGAGAGAATCGGGTGTTAGCATCCGTTGGCTGGGAGATCACCAAAAAAAAAAAATGTAGCTATTTGGGGTTTCAAAAAGTGACGATTCAGGTAGTCCTCGACTTATGAACTACGATTGAGCCCAAAATTTCCTTTGCTTAGAAAGGTACCATGTATAAGACCCTGTCTTACATATTTTTGAACCCTGAAATAAGCGCTTGGCCTTATTGCCATGCGCTCAAAAGCCCGATTGGGCTTATTATCAGGGGAATGTCTTATTTTGGGGGAAACAGGGTAGTTGTTCAATGCGCCCCATTTTATGACCTTTTTTTTGCCCCGGTTGTTAAGCGAGTCATGACGTCGATAAGCAAATCTGGCTTCCCCTTGGACTTTGCTTCTCGGATCACATGATCCCTGGATACAGGAAACGTCATAAATAGGAACCAGTTGCCAAGAGTCAAAATTTATTGATGTGGATTCTGCAATGGTCATAAGTGTGAAAAACGGTCATTTTTCCCCCCCAGTGCCGTTGTAACTTTGAACAGTCACTAAATAAATGTTTGTAAGCCAAGGACTTCCCGTACTGCATTGATCAATGCTAAGCATGAATACTTAGATGGGAGACCACCTAAGTTAAAACTTCTTGGAAGGAGCAAAAGCATTTTAGGATAGTCCTCTTGTTGTTCTCAACTCCTTCGTTGGCTTGATGCTTCCCAAAGTGGAGAAGACACGCAGCCTTCTTCTTGCTCATGGCCCAGGTTGGACTTCAGTTTGGAGATGTGAAACCTTCAACAGGTCAACAGCAGGTCCAACAGATACGGGAGATTTCACATCCCTAAAACCAGTTGGTCTACATCCAAGAGTGATTTTCTCAGGATATTTTTGGGGAAACGAAAACCCGAATTCTATCGACAATGTAACGGTTCCAATTTTCGGTATGGGACATTGGGGGTGGGGCGGGAATCAACTTGAAGGCTGTTCTAGACGTCTCATTTTAGAACTAGGATCCAGATTGCACAGAATGAAGAAGTTTACACTTGTTGGGGCAAGAGCAGAGAAGGACGACGAAGACGCTGGAAGTCAATCCTCCCCCCAAAAAATGAAGAACGTGTTGCTGGAGGTTAAGAAAACCGAGACAGAGCCACCTCATGACTAGACAACTGCGGTGTGCTTTACCTGGGGGCTTCCCTTGAAGACTGTACAGGATGCCCGATGGGTGCAGATTGAGAGGGAAACTCCTCAAAAGACGCTGCCCAAGTTTTACAAACAGGTTTTGTTTTTGTTTTTTTGCCCAAAACTGGCACTGAGCTCTGCTTTCCAGCAAAACTGCACCATAGCAACCAATGAATTCATTTAATGGCCGCTGTGTTCAGTTTTCAACAGTGGCAAAAAGATTGTAAAATTGTGTGTGTGTGCGTGTAACTACCAATCTATCTACTGATTATCTACCCATCTATCTATCTATCTATCTATCTATCTATCTATCTATCTATCTATCTCTGTGTACCTACCAATCTATCTACTGATTATCTACTCATCCATCCATCCCTCTCTCTCTCTCTCTCTCTATCCCAGCCTCAAAAACATGCCTAAATAGGACAGCATAGAGCCTGGGCGGGCGGGGTAGGATTTCCACTACCGATTTGCCTGAACCGGCTGAATACCACCTCTGATCGCAAGTGTGAAAAGTGGTCACAAGTCACTTTTTTCAGTGCCGTTGTAAGTTCAAACGGTCGCTAAACGAACAGGTTGTAAGTCGAGGGCTACCTGTAGGGAAACAACCTGTTAAGATGTTTGAGTTTATAACATTTCCTTTCAAGCGGATGTCCGAAAAAAAGTGACCTCACCTCGGCCACAAAAATCCAGCGGGATTTATAACCTCTTGCAAGAGTCACGTCAAAAGATCCGAGGCGGAATCCACCCAAGACTTTGTTTCACTGAGGATCGAAAGTTTCTTCTCTAGAGACTTTGGGGAGGGGGTTTTCCAAATTGAGAAAGTGACAACAATCGGCCCCCCCCCCCCACCCCACACCCCCCCCCCGCCCCAAAGCAAGTTAACACATGCCGTCCTGCGGTTTTAAAATCCGGGATGATCTCACCGCCGTTGGCCTGGCTCAGCCTAAGAAATGCACTGCTCTTTGCAAGCAGAGCTGGCGAAATTGACAATGCCAAGAAGAGGGGAACTGGATGCCAACTCAACCCCGCTCCCCCTCCCCAATGCCAGATTTGGAGAGGTTCGGAAGAAACGTTCAGCGCCTTCTTAGGCGGTTTGTTAAATCCTCATCTCTCATAAAACACGAGTTGCTGGTTCATTTCCGGAGTTAATTGCATTAATGTTTTTAATGGAATGCTTTTTTTAAAAAAAAAACATCAGGTGGGATTCACTTAACATCCTCCTTGCTTAATGACAGAAAACCTGCTTGGGATCGAAAGTCGAGGGCTACTTTCAAATCCTTCAAACGGATGCAAAAAAAAAAACCCCCATGCATTCCTGGAGCCTCCACAAGCAGTTTTTTAAATGTCTCTCTTCTCAACCATATAACTTCCTCTCTTAACACACTCCCGGAAGTGTTTTAATGGTGCATCCCAATTTGCTAGAACACATGAAGTGGTGCTGATGATTCAGACACATTTTCACCCTCCAAGATTGGCCAATTACTCAAAACATCATCCGGTGTTCTAGAAACATCACAAAACAGGAGTGGAAACAAGGACCGTAATAAACTTTCTGTAGACAAAAAAAAAAAAAACCCCCCACCAAAACCCTGCCATTGGAGCTGGCTACAAAATGGAACCTTGTTTCTGCCAGTTGAATAAATCTAGAGCCTCGCATGATGGGGCTTTCGAATGAAAAAAAAATGATTTTAAGGCCATTTCCCCAAAGTGGGGACCTTGGGTAGTCTTTGAGCTTGAATGTTTTCTTGCAGACGTTTCGTTACCCAGCTAGAGAATATCATCAGTGGTAGAAGAGAATAGGGTGTGTGGAGAGGAGGAGGAGGAGGAGGAGGAGGAAAGAGACTGTGGGTTCCCTGGTGCTCTCTGAGCTTGCTTGTTTTCTTGCACATGTTTCATGACCCAACTGGTTAACATCATCAGTGCTAGAAGGGAGAGGAGAAGGAGGAGGAGGAGGAAGAGGAGGAGGAGGAAGAGGAGGAGGAAGAGGAGGAGGAGTGGAGGAAGAGGAAGAGGAAGGGGAAGAGAAGGAGGAGGAGGAGGAAGAAGAAGAAGAAGAGGAGGAAGAAGAGGAGGAGGAGGAAGAAGAAGAGGAGGAGGAGGAGAAGAAGAGGAGGAGGAGGAGGAGGAAAAAGAAGAAGAAGAGGAGGAAGAAGATGATGAAGAAGAAGAAGGAGGAGGAGGAGGAGTGGAGGAAGAAGAAGAAGAGGAGGAGGAAGAAGAGGAGGAAGAAGAAGAAGAGGAGGAGGAAGAAGAAGAGGAAGAGGAAAAGGAAGAGAAGGAGGAAGAAGAAGAGGAAGAGGAGGAAGAAGATGATGAAGAGGAGGAGGAGGGGGGAAGAGGAAGAGGAGGAGGGGCGAGAGAACTGTGGGGTCTTTGGTGCTCTCTTGAGCTTGCTTGTTTCCTTGCAGACATTTCATGACCCAACTAGGTAACATCATCAGGACTAGAAGGGAGTGGGATTTTCTGTCTGATTATATATTAACAACTTGAAGCTAACAATAAGGAAGATCCTAATCAAAGAGTCATTCAGAACACTCCCACCAACACCGACAGAGCAAGAACGGAAGTGATTTGTTTAACAACCATGGGGGAAAAAAAATCCCCCAAAAACACGGTTGTAAAATCAGTTGTGAGTCACTTAACAACCCCTTTGCTTAGCAGGGGAAATCCTGCTCGCGATTGTGGTTGTGAGTCAAAGTGGACCAATAGCTAATCCCAGCATGATCTACCTTAAGAGGAATACTGCAGTGATCATAGAAACAAATCCCATTAAACCAAAAAGGATCCTGTCAAATTACTCGCATATTTCAAATACCTTCAGCTGTTTCCATCCAACAAAACTGCTCACTTTAATCAAACCGCCCTCGTGCCCCCTTTTCCTCCTTCAAGAAAATTTAAAAACTTCTAGGCAATATCCAAGTGAACAAACTTCCCCTTCAAACGTCTATGAATGTACAGAAGTGGGTGAAGGGGAAAAAAAAAGGGATGGGGGAAATATTTGCAAAGAACTCCGAGGCACTGAAAGCAAGAAAAAGTCCGTTGTTTAGGCAAGCAAATCACATCCATTAAATTCATTGTGTTTGCAGTCCTGCCTGCCGAAAGAGTTAGGTCATTGTACGCTTACTTCATAGCTGTAATATCAGGAATTTTTTATCCAGGAAGAATATTTCCCAGGGAACGCCAATTAGATCTCCAGCCGAAATCCAGCCTGGCAAGGATAAATCCGTAACAGGCCATTTTTTCAGACCGGCCAACCACACACTCTGGAAAAATCCAAAAGGATCTCGCTGTTAATCTTTCTCCCAAACTGATTCACTTAACAAATGTGGCAAGAAGAGTCGTAAAACGGGGCAAAACTCACTGAACAAACAAACGTCTCACTTAGCAACATAAATACACACAGAGGAACTATTGAGTCTGTCATCTGCACCTCTGTCACTGTCTGGTTTGGCTCTGCAACCCAACAAGATAGACAGAGACTTCAACGGATAATTAGAACTGCAGAAAAAACACCGGCTACCAACCTGCCTTCCATGGAGGACCTGTATGCTGCACAAATCAAAAAGAGGGTTGGGAAAACATCTACAGATCCTTTGCATCCTGGACATAAATTGTTTCAACTCCTACCCACAAAACGACGCTATAGAGCACTGCACACCAGAACAACTAGACACAAGGACAGTTTTTCCCCGAACGCCCTCACTCTGCTCAACAAATAATTCCCTCAACACTGTCAAACTATTTATTAAGTCTGCACTACTATTAATCTTCTCATCGTTCCCATCACCCATCTCCTCCCACTTATGACTGTATGACTGTAACCTTGTGCTGGTATCCATACGATTTATATTGATTGTTTCCTAGTATGATTTGATTGCTTATTTGTACCCTATGAGTGTTGTACCTTATGATTCTTGAAGAATGTATCTTTTCTTTTATGTACACTGAGAGCTTATGCACCAAAGACTCGGCTCGGCTCGGCTCGGCTCGGCTCGGCTCGGCTCGGCTCCGTTCCGTTCCGTTCCGTTCTGTTCCATTCCATTCCATTCTATTCTAAATCTTGGGCTCAATTGTGGTCAAAAGTTGAGGACTATCTCTACAGAATACAGAGTGGGAAGGGGCCTCGGAGATCTTCTAGTCCAACCCTCCACTCAAGCAGGAGACGAACCTTTTTGGCACCGAGGGCCGAAACAGGAGTGCATGCATGCCAGAAACCGGAAGAGCAGCTGCCCGGTGCCTATGCACTGCTCTTCCGGTTTCTAGCCCCCGCCATGTGCACCAACCACCTGGTCTTCCGGTTTCTGGCATGTATGCGCGCACGAAGACCAGCTGGCTGGTGCATATGCGCGCAAAGACCAGCTGGCGGGCGCCGGGAAGATGATCTTTTGGTTTCCAGCGCACTCATGCGGAACCGCGAGCTGGTCTTCACTCTTGCATGCATGCTAAAAACCAGAAGGCCAGGTGGCCGATGGGCATGCACGCACTGGAAACAGGAAGAGCAGCTGCCTGGCACGCGCATGGACACCAGGTGGCTCCTCATCTGGTTTCCGGCACTCCCGCACACATGAAGACCAGCTGGCCGGCGTACACATGGAAGCTAAAAGAGCAACGGGCAACGGCTCGCGTGCCCGGAGAGATGGCTCTGCGTGCCACTTCCGGCACGCGTGCCATAGGTTCGCCATCACGGCCTTAGACAAGCGGCTGTCCAGTCTCTTCTTGAAAACCTCCAGCACCCACAACTTCTGGTGGCAAGGAATTCCACTGATCAATTGTTCTCAAAAGTGGGGGGGGTGTGTTTCCCCTCCTTGCAAAGTGTTTCCCCCCCCCACTCCCGCTGGTATTTTCTGCCTAGCTCTTAAGTCTTAATTTAAAAAGTTTAAAGAGGGGGTGGGGGTGGGGAGAAGAGAAATAGATCTGCCATGCACAGGAAGTTCTGATGGGGTCCTGCGCAGTAAAGGAAACCAAAGCTTGAAAAACGAAACCACAAGGCAGGAGACGGAGAACCTTATCTAAGATGGATCCGAGGGTTTGCAGAAAGAACCGTGGTTGGAAAAAAAGACCCCAGTTTTTTTTTTAAACGATGCGCTTCCTCGTTTCTATGTTTCGTCATTGTCCGCTTGCGCCCCTGAATCCCTCCTCATTTCCACACACCTGAGCTCTTTCAAAAGGGAAGGAGGTCGTCCTCATTTTACGGCCAGCAGAAAGCAGCTAAGAGAGGATGGCTACCCCTGACCTGATTGCAGAGCCTCCTCCCACTGTGAACTCCGTCGGCCGGTCTGACCCGATTTACGGAGACGAGTCCAACCTTCAAACCCAAACGAGAGATTGTAACAGTAACAGAGTTGGAAGGGACCTTGGATGTCATCTAGTCCAACCCCCTCGGCTCACGCAGGAGAGCTGTACCAGGGATTCGAACTGCCAAACTGCCATCCTTTCTGATCGACAAGCTCAGCGTCTTAGCCACTGAGCCACCTAACCATGATTGTTTAGCGCCGACGGTTGTTATGATTTCTCCGTTTTAGCTTCTCTCCAAAAGACAGAAGACAGAGCATTAACTCGCGCGGGCGTCCTCCTGCTAAAATATGCATCTATCCAGTTGGAATCGATTTTCAAAACAAAACAAAACAAAACAAGCTGTGTTTCGGTTTTATTTTCTCAAAGCCGCTCATATTTTCTTCCCGAGAGGATTTAAAGCACAGAAGCGTTCTTTGTTGCTTACATTCTTAAAACAGAATCTCAAAGCATAAATTAGAAATCCACGGGGCCAAAAAATAAGGATTTTTTTTTTGTGGCCGGGAGAAAATCATATCAGCAGCATATCGTGCAAGAGCGACTATATTCTGCAATAGAATCTATTCGGACAAAATAGGGAGCACTTTGCAAACGGCATTAATTATTCAAATAAAAAAAGCTTTGCTCTTTTCTTTCTTTTTCTGAGCTTTATTTTAAAAATTTGCCATGTTCAATAAGTGGCACAAACAGATTTCCTCCTGCAGCTCAACGTGGCCAAGACATGCCCTGAGTCCTAGGAATTGTTCGTTCTGAGTTCAGCTCGTCCAAAGTCACCCGGGCATTTTCCAGAGTTCTTTTTTTTTCAAAGTCATGAGATCTAGAAACTTGGAGGAGAGAAAGGGAAGAAAATCAAATTGCTTTTTCCATGCCAGGTTCCAGGGGGAGAATGAGATAAAGGAGAAAAAGGAAAAGATAGGAGGAGGAGATGGATAATAAGCAGGAAAAAAGGAGGAGAAGGAGGAAGGAGAAGAAGAGGAGGAAGAAGGAGAAGGAAGAGGAAGAGGAAGAAGAGGAGAAAGATGATGAGGGAGAAGGAGGAGGAGGAAGATGGATGGGGAAGAGAAGGAGGAAGAGGAAGAAGAGAGGAGGGAGGAGAAGGAAGAGGAGGGAGAAGGAGGAGGAGGAAGGGGTGTAGAAGGAAGAGGGATGGGGAAGAGAAGGAAGAAGAGGAAGAAGAGAAGGAAGAGGAAGAGGAAAAAGAGAAGGGAGAGGAGGGAAAGGAGGAGAGGGAAGAGGGATGGGGAAGAGAAGGAGCAAGAGGAAGAAAAGAAGGAGGAGCAGGCTCTCTACACAGTGGAGGAAGGAGGAAGCAAAGAACGAAAAGGAGAAATAATTCTGCAACCGAACTCTTAATTCCGAACTCCCGTGCTTGCCACAGCAATTCTACGACATTTGCAAGGCTGTGGAACATGGGCATGCGAGAACGATGGGTCCCTGCACCTGGTGCATGTAAACGCCACCCTGTAGTTTGCACATCCTGCCTCCTCGTCCCTTTGTGTAAAAGGCTGAAAACGGAGGAAGCACATTCTTGGCCCCCGAGGCTACCTTCCTGCCCATTCTCTCTTCCTTTTGTTTCTCAGCTTCTTCCTCTCCGCCTGGTTTGTTTTGCAGCCTCACTTCACTCACTCCACACACACACACACAAACTTACGCAGCTCCGTACTTTGCTCTCCTGCCCTCGGGAAACCCGGGGCCCTAAACGCAAACCGACAACCCCCTCCTCTCCTCATTGTAAGAAAAGAAAAGAGGTAAATCAATTCTCCTCGAGTGCAAAAAAACAAAACAAAACACAGAATAGCGGAGTTGGAAGGGGCCTCGGAGGTCTTCTGGTCCAACCCGCTGCTCAAGCAATTCCAGACCAGTGGCTGATCAGTCTCAGTGTCGGAGCACCCACAACGTCTTGAGGCCAACTGTTCCACTGGCTAATTGTTCTCACGATCATGTTTCTTAGAATTAACAAGAGCTGGAAGGGACCTCGGAGGTCCTCCAGTCCAACCCCCTACTCAAGCAGGAGATGTTATACCATTCTGGGAAATTTCTGTTCTGGAAAATCTCCGGGGATGTGTGCAGCACCCAAAACGTCTCATTTTCCTGCATAAAACAAGGGCCGATATCGTATAAAAAGGCAAGGAGGTGCTAATGGAAAAAAATTATAAAATGATGCCCCCACGTTTGCTTTCTGCGACGCTAAAACAAAATACGATTTAAGTGCGCTTGGCTTCTGCAGTTGCTAACCATGGTCACGTCTCAACTTCCTTCTTATTTCACTTTATTATTATTATTATTTTTTGCTTCCGTTCAATCGCGTCCGATGTTCAGAGGCCGCCTGGATAAGCCCTTGCCGTTTTTCTTGGCCAGGTTTTGCAGAAATGGTTTGGCATTGTCTCCTTCCTAGGGCTGAGAGAAAGTGGTTGGCCCCAGGTCCCCTGGCACAGCTTACATCTTGCTGTGATAGCTTTGGCACAATCCAACAACTAGGTTTGCCTGTCCCAGGTCCTTGGGAGGGACCAAATCCAGACTGTGCAACCAACCGTGATAAGAATATATGTACCATTCCTCTAACCTTTGCTAGACCAGTTCTTGAATACAGCTCATTTGTCTGGAACCCGCACTGCATATCGGACATAAATACAATCGAGAGAGTCCAGAGATATTTTACGAGACGAGTCCTCCATTCCTCTACTCGCAATAAAATACTTTATGCCACCAGACTTCAAATTTTGGGCTTAGACAACTTAGAACTACGCCGACTTCACCTAAGCATAGTACATAAAATGATCTGCCACAACGTCCTTCCTGTCAATGACTACTTCAGCTTCAACCACAACAGCACACAAGCACACAATAGATACAAACTCAAGGTAAACCGCTCCAAACTCGATTGCAGAAAATACGACTTCAGTAACAGAGGGGTCAATGCCTGGAATGCACTACCTGACTCTGTGGTTTCTTCCCCAAACCCCCAAAACTTTAACCTTAAACTGTCTACTGTTGACCTCACCCCATTCCTAAGAGGTCTGTAAGGGGCGTGCATAAGTACACCAGCGTGCCTACCATCCCTGTCCTAATATTCCTTTTTTACTCTTACTCTTTTCATGTATTCAAATTATGTTTATACTTTTACCTGTTATATATGCTTGACAAATAAACTGATTATGATTCAATTTGACAGAAACGCAACTCGGAAAGATTTCCAACTCCGAAATGCACAGAAGGCACAAAAACTGCTTGACAAAATTCCGAGAAAAGAGGGATTATTTTTTTCAGAGGAAGTTGAGTCAGGAGGGTGAGTTAAAACACGCCTCATGGCTTCTGCAAATGCAGCCCTCGTGGCAGGCTTAAGATTGTACATTTGACTCAAAACGTAAACGTGCATCTTCATTTGAGCATCTTCTAGTTTGGGTCAGGAGGCAACTCCAGGTGTTCTGGTGCTATTTTAGGATTCCGGGAGTTAAAAATCCTGCAAATCCACCAGAGGTTTTGCCCCGTTGTACAGTCTTTCTTGCCACAACTGTGGCAAGAATATTCCCTGTTATACAGACAGTCAATCAATCAATCAGGATAGAACTGGAGGGGACCTTGGAGGTCTTCTAGTCCAACCCCCTCCTCAAGCAGGAGATCCTCTACCTAGATAGATCATTCCAGACAATTGGTGTCCTGTCTCTTCTCAAAAGCCTCCAGTGATGGAGCACCCACAACTTCTGGTGGCAAGCTGTTCCACTGGTTAATTGTCCTCACTGTTAGGAAGCTTCTCCTTAATTCCAGGTTGCTTCTCTCCTTGGTTATTTTCCACCCGTTGCTTCTTGTCTTGCCTTCTGATGCTTTGGAAAATAAGTTGACCCTCTCCTCTCCTTCTTTGTGCTGACCTCATGTGATCAATTGTGGAAATTTGGAAATCAATTGTGATCATAAGTCAAGGACTATCTGTACATAGAATTGCTTCAGAGAGCGAGATGGGCACCCTATCAATTTAATTTAAATATATAATAAATAGGATACACTGCTAAATTGAATTAATTTTTGCTTCGTCACCTGAAAAAAGGATACAGGACGATGTTATTTTTTTTAAAAAAAGCTCAAAATCTCCAAATGGGCTACGAGGAAACAAGAATTTGTCTAATGTAAAAGGCAGTTGTTAAATGCAACGGGATTTAATTGGAAAAGAATAAAGTTCTCGATTATAAACACACCCAAGCACACACACAAAGAGAGCTTTTATGATTTATTGGTGCACAAACAAGATTGAATATAATCGCTGGGTAATAACAGTTTATGTCCCAAAGCTTTGCCTGTTCAGATCCATATTTATGGATTTCATGCTCGTCACAAGACAATTGGATATGAAGTTTGGCGTTTTTATCAGATACCGGTTTATAAATAAAGCACCGAGAAAACCCTGCAGATATAATAGATGTTTCCTAGCAATCAATCAGTAGGGAAATCATACATGGATTTTCTGGATGGGCCAATTAATGGATTACGCTATTAAGCAGCCAGACATTTGAATATATTTGTGCTGATACAGATAGCCCTCAACTTACAAGCATTCATTTAATGTCCGTTCGA
This sequence comes from Ptyas mucosa, assembly GCA_012654045.1. Classification (NCBI taxonomy): domain Eukaryota; kingdom Metazoa; phylum Chordata; class Lepidosauria; order Squamata; family Colubridae; genus Ptyas; species Ptyas mucosa. The sequence goes on from WNWU01000070.1 coordinate 2,075,433, forward strand.
AGTTAAAACAGCCCTGAAAAATGTCAATTTTTCAAAATTGTGACCATTGCAGCATCCTCTGGGTAACTCATATTTACGACGGTTGTAAATATGATGATCCCCTTTTGCGTCCTTCCATCACATCACATGATCCCCTTTTGCGTCCTTCCAGGGATGGAGGTTTTTAATTTGATAACTTGGTTGACTTCTGCTCTAAACCACGGGCCCCCAACCTTTCGGATCTCAGGGATCACTAAATTCATAATTTTAAATCTGCGGACCACTAATATGATCTGCCTAATGACCGGCTGGGTGGGCGTGGCTAGGTGGTCATGTGACTGGGTGGGCGTGGCCAACTCAATGTCACTCACGTCGAGGGGCACCTTGCCGGCCTCTACTCGCCCCTCCCTGCCCACCCGGGCTCCGTAGGACCCCAACAGGAAGCAGTGGTTGGAGCTAAGCAGCCACCACGAGAAAGAGTTGGCAAAACAGCTGGCTCAGTTCAAATTGGATCTGGTCGAGAAGGAGGCTCGGCAGAAGCACCTCACTGAGGACTAGGAGCATAGGCTTTCCAAGCAGAGGGAAGACCTGCGGGAGTGCAAGGTCAGGTACCAGCGCCCGGAGGCTCAGAGGGCTGAGATGGTCAGCCAGTTCCAGGACATGATGCAGTCCCACTGGAACGAGGCTCTCCGGCTCTGTTCCACCAGCAGCACTTCCCTCCAGCCTTCTCCCAAAGCCCCCCATCAGGAGGCCGAAGCAGACCCCAAGTCGGAATTTCTCCCCCCCTCTGACCCACACAAAAAGACCCCAAAGGGGGAGACTCTCTGCAGCAACACAAACGTTCATTGCACGTATCTGTCCCAGGGGCTGTAGTTTCAGGACCCCTGATTTAGTGCAATATAAAAAATGCAAATACGTTTTCTACAGACCACCAAAATTTTCTCACGGGCCACCAGTGGCCCACGGACCACCCGTTGGTGACCACTGGTCTAAACTAAATGTGACTTAGTAGCTAAAGCCTACTAGCAGTTAAGCCCCATGCGGCTTTGTATGATTTGCAGAGAAGGACCATTTTCAAACCAAACCAAATTGTAAGCATTTCGTGGTACCGAAGACTGAATCCCACCCTCACACCCCCGTCTCTTCCAGTTGTAGAAAATTAAAGCTTGGACTCAACGCTACCCACCAGCCCTTCCAAAACTAACCAGAGAAAAGGCTGCCTTCCATAACCACAAATACACACACGGCAGCCACAAGTTGTTGAAGTCTATCATTAGAACAAGAGCCTAGATGGTTTATGTCCAAGAAAAAAAACAGAACGTTGGATTTCTCTGCTGGAAGTCAAGGTGGGTGGTGAAAGGAGGTGAGACAGGGAGCCAAAAGGGTGCTCTGAGATACTCAAGGGCTAGTTCCTGAGGAGGAAGAGGAAGGAAGGAAGGAAGGAAGGAAGGAAGGAAGGAAGGAAGGAAGGAAGGAAGGA
>WNWU01000070.1:2076901-2097963 GCA_012654045.1 Ptyas mucosa
GGAAGGAAGGAAGGAAGGAAGGAAGGAAGGAAGGAAGGAAGGAAGGATTGATTGAAAGATAGCGAATGGCAAAGAAGGATAGGAGGGAAGGAGGGAGGAAAGTAGGAGGAGAAAGGAAGGATTGAAAGATGGTGAAGTCAGGCAAAGAAGAAAGGAGGGAGGGAGGAAAGGAAGAGGAGGAAGAAAGGAGGGCAGGAAGGAAGGAAAGGAAGAGGAGAAGGAGGAAGGAAGGATTGAAAGATGGTGAAGTCAGGCAAAGAAGGAAGGAAGGACAAAGAAGGAAAGGTAAAGAAGGAAGGAAGGAAGGAAGGAAAGGAGGAAGAGGAAGAAAGGAGGAAGGAAGGAAAGAAGGAAGGAGGAAAAGTAGGAGGAGGAAAGAAGGATTGAGAGATGGTGAAGTCAGGCGAAGAAGGAGGGAAGGAAGGAAAGGAGGAAGAGGAAGAAAGGAGGAAGGAAGGAAAGAAGGAAGGAGGGGAAATTGGAGGAGGAAGGAAGGATTGAAAGATGGTGAAGTCAGGCAAAGAAGAAAGGAGGGAGGGAGGAAAGGAAGAGGAGGAAGAAAGGAGGGCAGGAAGGAAGGAAAGGAAGAGGAGGAGGAGAAGGAAGGAAGGACAAAGAAGGAAAGGCAAAGAAGAAGGAAGGAAGGAAGGAAAGGAGGAAGAGGAAGGAAGGAAAGAAGGAAGGAAAGAAGGAAGGAAGGAATGATTGATTGATTGAAAGATAGTGAAGTCAGGCAAAGAAGGAAGGGAGGAAGGAAAGGAGGAGGAGGAGAAAGAAAGGAGGGCAGGAAGGAAGGAAAGGAAGAGGAGGAGGAGGAAGGAAGGATTGAAAGATGGTGAAGTCAGGCAAAGAAGGGAGGGAGGAAGGAAGGAGGGAGAAAGGGAAAAAGGAGGGAGAGAGGGAGGGAGGAAGGAAGGAAGGAAGGAAGGAAGGAGAGGAGGAGGAGGAAGAAGAAAGGAGGGAAGGAAGAAGGGGGGAGGGAAGGAAGGAAAGAAGGAAGGAAAGAAGGATTAAAAGTGAAGTCAGGCAAAGAAGGGAGGAAGGAAGGAAGGGTGAGTGAACGGCCATATAAATCTTCTAAATAAAGAAAGAACTATATCTGCCCATCTCATAACCCACCCAGGCTCTCATGCTGGGGATTGGTTTTAGTTGTGGTTCTCTTTCCTGGAACATTTGACCCTCAAAATGCGGATGTCCTCCCTTCTGTTGCCTTTTCAAAGAGCCACCAAAACCAGCTTTTCCAACAAGTCTTAGAGACGGAAACGTTGTGCGCTCTCCCCTTGTGGAACATGGGTGTTGGAGTAGCGTGAAATGACCTTCTCCCAGCCAGCTTCCAACAAGCAAAGTCAACGAGGGAAGCCAAACTCACTTAACCGCCGTGACAAAAAGGTTGTAAAATCAGGTTTGACTTGCTTAGCGACAGGTCCCAAATGTGGTCATAAGTCAGGGACTAGCAAAAGCACTTAGACTTATATGCAGGTAGTCCTCGACTTACAACAGTTGAAAGTTACAACAGCACTGAAAAAAGTGAATTAGGACCATTTTTCACACTTACGACCGTTACAGCATCCCCGTGGTCACATGACTCATACTTATGACGGTCGCACTGTCCTGGAGTCACATGATCCCCTTTTGCGACCTTCCGGCATACAAAATCAATGGGAAAGCCGGATTTACTTAACCACCGGGTTACTACCTGAACAACTGCAACAACTCCCTTAACAACGGTGGCAAGAAAAGTCGTAAAATGGGGCAAAACTCCCTGAACAAATGTCTCGCTTAGCAACCTAAATTTCGGGCTTCATTGTGGCCGTAAGTCAAGGACTATCTGTACGGCTTCATGGCCCTCTCTAAGCGGTTGATAGAGTCGGCATATTGCCCCCAACATTCTGGGTCCTCATTTTACCCACGTTGGAAGGATGGAAGACCGAGTCAATCTCGAGCCGGTCAGAATCGAACTGCTGGCAGTCAGCAGAATTAGCCTGCAATACCACACTCTAACCACCGCGCCACCCAGGCTCTACAATTACCTGCTATTTTGAATAGCAAGCTAACCCAGATCATCCTTTCCACGCATCGATTCCCTACGCAACCAGCAGACATACCATCATCCCCCGCCCGGCTTCTCTTATTCAGCGACCGCCACAGGTTCTCCTTCAAAGAGAGCATCAGCTGCGTAATTAGCTGTTTACTCCAAAGCTGAGCCGTTCAACTCTTGCAAACGCCGAGAACCAACCCTGGTCTTCGACAGGCTCGCGCAACGATTTCTGCAATTCTTTGATCCTTTCGGTTTCTAAACACCGCCTTCCTTCTTCAATAGATCATTGTCTCGATTATTGCAGGCAACCTCACCTCTAAGTTGGAAACGCACCAAGTGCGTTACACGTTGTATCTCTCTTCCGTCAAGAGTTGGTTGGCCCTAGTCAAGGAAATCCTGACCTCTCTCCAAACACTCGGCACCCAGAGTCTCACTTTACGTTTGGACGACACTGAGCGGGACAGGGTCAATTTCAAAAACTTTTTGGTCCTCTTCCTAACGCCAAAGGGAAAATTGGGGCCTCGGTTTCCCCAAACAATAGGGATAGTAGCCATTTCTTCCTTGCTCCACAGGGTCAAACAAGGAAAACGAAGAGCGTCACGATTTTAAAGGACACTACGCTGAGGCAGATAGAAGCCACATCTCTCCAAAGGACTTATAAAACGTCAACAAGTGAGGGAGGAAAAGCATCTGATGACGGTACCCGGTCTGGTAATGCAATGTTTGCAAGAAGGCAACGAAGCTCAGTATATAAACGGGGAACAAGTCACTCTCACTAGTCCTGATGGTGGGTAGTGAAACGTCAGCATGCATATAACCAAGTTCAGAGAGCACCACACTCCTCCTCCTCCTCTTCCACTCCACAAACTCCACTTCCTCCCGGCACTGATGATGGTACCTAGTTGGGTAATGAAATGTCTGCATGCAAACCACCAAGCTCAGGGAGCACCAAGGACTGCCTCCTCCCATTCTCCTCCTCCTCCACTGCTGTTTCCCCGAAAATAAGACTCAACCGGAAAATAAACCCTAGCATGATTTTTCAGGATGCTCGTAATGTAAGCCCTACCCCAAAAATGAGCCCCAGTTAAGATCGGCAGCCAGACAGACACATTTAGTACCGTATTTCCCCAAAAGTAAGACCTAACTGGAAAATAAGCCCTAATGCGTCTTTTGGAGCAAAAAATTAATATAAGACCCGGTCTTATTTTTGGGGAAGCACGGTAACACTGATGATGCTGGTGATTACTAGTTACTATTATTTTATAGTAGATTACTAGTGATCTGGTGATTACTAACTGGGTCATGAAAACGTCTGCAAAAAAACCCAGAAAGTTCAGAGCTGCTGTATGTATAAACAGGGAGCAAGGCACACGTTAGATTGATGATGTTCCCTAGCTGGGACATGAAACATCAGAAAGAAAACCACCATGCTCAGAGAGCACCAAAGACTCCACACTCCTCCTCTCCCTCCTCCACTCCACAAACCCCACTCCCTCCTAGCACTGATGATGTTCCCTAGCTGGGTCATGAAACGCCAGAAAGAAAACCACCAAGCTCAGAGCTGCTGCCTATAAACAGGAAGCAAATCCCAAACCTCATCAGCGCTGATGATGTTGCCAAGATTGGTCACTAAACCACACAGTTGTTAACCAAACCTCACAGCAGCTCGGTTTGTGCCCCGAGACGAGCAATGAAAGCAAGCTCAACTCCTCAGGCTGAATTGTCGTATATTCTTTAACCAAAAGCAAATTTGGTTTTATAAGCCACTGATTATGGCCTATCGGTATGAGCAAAATAGGCCACTACGTTCATCCAACAATCCAAAGTAAACATGGCTTAATGAGATTCATATATCTAGCCGGTGACTGGCTTTATTTCATATTTGAGGCAAAAAAAAAAAAAAGAGGTTTCCTTCCCAAATCCACTGTAAAGCTTTAAGTGTGCATGACACTACAACAGAATTGAGGAGTTGGGAAGGGACCTTGGAGGTCTTCTAGTCCAACCTCCTTTCCTTTCCAAGCTTCTGACGGTTACCAAGAAAATTCAGTGAATGAAATATGCGGGCATCACTCCCCCTCCTCCCTAATTTCCCTTTCCTTAATTGATCGCAGCTAAAAAGTTGTTTGTTCTCATTCTTGCTTTTTATGTGCGTGTTTCCCCCCCTCATTCCCCGATGAACATGTGAGTCAAAGAGAAACAGGAAGTCAAAAGACACTCTCTTTCGTCGTGAATGTCATTCTTCCTTAAAATTCTTTTGCTTTTCTGGTCCAATTTGCCAGCGAGTACATATTAAGAAGAAAATAAAAGAAATGAATTGAACACGTTCAAAACGAGTTCAAAACTGGCAGCATTCACACAACATCTTTACTATCTTGGGTTAGTTTTAACTCTTTGTATTTTTTTTCCATGCTACCCAGGCCGTTCGACTAGGTTACTATCTTGTGCAAAACCTGAAAACTGTTCCTTCAGAAAAAAAAAAAAGATTAAACATGTTGAATGAGCACCCAAAGCTCCTACTGTTCATAAAACACACCCATGTGTAAATTGTGCTTCAACGTCTTTGGGTTTACAGGGTTGGATTCGCACCGGAGGCCAAGGCCAACCTGGCTTGATTTTGGGGTTCGTTCGGCTATGGGCGCAGAGGAAGGGACTCCCCTCAACTTAATTCTGAAAGTCAGGAGGGAAGCTTGTCATGAAAGGAGCCTGGAACTCATTTCCATGGCGGGTAAACCTTCGAAGAGATTCCAGAAACGTCTTTTAAAAGCAGGAAAAGATGGACGGATAGAGACACCATCTCTTCCAGACACCATCTCTTCAAGAGAAGCAGTCAAACTGAGCCACATCGCCAAAAGGCTGGCAGAAACCAGAAATAAATAAATACACCTTTTCTTCTCCCCACTCCCCATTAAATAAAAGATTTTTTCCCCCAACCTTTCTCTTCCATCCAGATATCATTTTCAGCACCACCAGCTCAGTCCTGGCTGAGGACATCCATACCAGTTTGGAAAGCTTTATGATTCGCACCCTTTTAGTTAAACCTGGTTAGCTCTCTCTCTCTCTCTCTCTCTCTCTTTATATATATATATATATATATATATAATTTTTTGATGAGGCATCGGTGGTGCTGGAATCAAAGCCGGGAAAAGGCATTAATTCAGGAATTAAGCAAAGCCACTGCAAGGGGCGGAGGAGAAACGGCTGGAAAACATGGGGAAGGGGAGGTTCCTGCATCTAAGACCCCCGTCCATAAAAGAAGGTGTAAATAAATCGCAAAATCAAATCAGAATCCAGCCTCTGGGTCTCCAGAGAGTCTTTAAAAACCACCAAGCAGGAATATCAAACCATCCTGATTTTTTAAAAAAATATATTATTTGAGTGAAGGAAGAAAGCAGATTTTTTTGGCGGGTGGGTGGGAATAGTTATCCCCCTTCCCAAAACACAAAGGTCCCCCAGCTCTCTGCCCTCTTTCTCAGGGCTGGCTTTCCTTGGCTTGGCTTCCACGCCCCACTACCCACCCCAGGCAGCCCTCCTCCTCCTCCTCCAAAGACTTAAAGGCTTAAAAACCCACCAACTCTCACCCCCCCCAAAAAGGCAGCACATTTCCGTCCCGCGATTGAGAAATGCGATTTTTCTTTTTTTTTCTCCCCCCCCTTTTTTTTTGCCTCGGACACTTCACAACCGGGGAGGGGGCTCGTGCCCTTCGCGATCGCATCGGTGGAAACATTGAAACATTTCAAAATAAATAAATAAATAAAAACGAACCGCCAGCCGAGGGGGACCAAGGCACGCGCTTGGCCGGATATTATCCCCCTCCCCTCTTCCCCAAAAGCTAAAAAAAAAATATATTTTCTTCTTCTTCTTCTTCTTCTGCATTTTTAACTCATCGGGAGGAAACGGATCGGCTGCAAAAAGGAAAAAAAAACCCAAAAAGCCACACAACCTTTTGCAGACCGTTATTTCTTTTTTTTCTCTCTTTCTCTTTTCCCCCCCTCTCTCTTTTCCCCTCTCTCTTTCTCTCTCTTTCCCCCTCTCTCTTTCCCCCCTCTCTCTTTTCCCCCTCTCTTTTCCCCCTGTCTTTCCCCCCCTCTCTTTCTCTCTCTTTCCCCCCCTGTCTTTCCCCCCCCTGTCTTTCCCCCCTCTCTCTTTCTCTCTCTTTTTTCCCCACCCACCCACCCTGGGAAACAAAACGCAGCGAAGGAAAGATGAAAAATTCTCCTTCCCACCCCCTGCATCCCCCCCTTTCCCGTCCCTGCAAGTTTGCGCATCGGCGGATCCCGGCCTGCGGAGGGGACTGAGATAGCCACGACGACCCCCTCCCCTCCGGAGGAGAAGGGGAGGTTAAACTCCCGCTCTCCCCCTGCTGTCCAAGGAAAAGCCCCCTCCCCAACCTCAGGCTAAAGCCTTGGCACTTTCCCCTCCAGCCCACCCCCCGATTTCCAAGGACACACTTACCCACAGCTCGGTGCCCCAATTCATGGTGCCAACCAGGCGTGCGGTGGGCGAAGCGATGGGAGGGGGGGTCCTCTTGGCAAGCGGCTGGGCTGGAGGCGAAAGGAAGGGTCTTTTTTTGGGGGGGTCTCCTCAGCCCCTTTTTCTTCTCGCTCCCGCCTGGCCCCGTCGGAGGCGAGCCCCCTTCCGAGTCCCTTGCCCAACTGGCATAGGCTGCCCAGTTGCAAGGCGAAGGCAAAAAGAGAGGAGAGGAAGGGGGCTTTTCGCCCACTGTCTGTCTGTCTCTCTGTCTGTCTGTCAGGTCTCTTCCCACCCCTCCCTAATTTAAAAAAAAAACCAACCCCCCCAAAAAAAACCCAACTCGGACTTGCTCTCTTATCTGCCCATCGCTTCCTCCGTCCGGAGCCGAAAATATATATATATATATATATATAAATAAATGGTTCTAGCAGCAACTCTGGAAGGCTTGGGGAAGGGAGGAAGAAGAGATTGACAGCTCGGGGAAAGGGGAGAGCGCGCATGCGCCGGGGGGGTTTGTAGAAAGGAGGGGTGGGGAAGAGAGAGGAGGAGGAAGAGCAGGGGGCTCCGGGGATTGCGCAAGCGCGCGAGAGTAGGGGGTCTTTGGCACATACACAAACATATATACCCCCCACCCCTTTAAATGGGTTGAGCTTTGCTTTTTTTGCAAAGCTTCCAGCGCAACCGCGCGGGCTCTGAAGACAGCCAGCAGTTGGTGTGTGTGTGGGGTGGGGGGGGAAGGAGATATTGGGGGGGCGGGGGTCGTGGGTGGTGATGGTCAGCGCAAAGCCCCCCCCCCTTAGCCTGGCTCTCGGGAACCGCAGCGGACTTGATCCGGCTTTGCAAAAGCCACCGCGATGCGCCAATTCCTGAGGTGTGGACCGCGCGGACGAGCTGGGCGCGACGCTGCTGGGTCAGAAGCAGATCGTGGTTTAACGGGCTGCTGAAGCTGCTTGGGGCTGGCCGGGTGGACGTCACGCCCCCCCCTTCCTTTCCTCCGGCCTGAGCTGTCCAAACCTTCCCAAATACAATCAATCAATCAGGATATAGCTGGAAGGGACCATGGAGGTCTTCCAGTCCAGCCCCCTCCTCAAGCAAGAGACTCCCCCCCCCGTACCATTTCAGACAAATGGAAGTCCAGTCTCTTCTTAAAAACCTCCAGGGATGGGGCACCCACAACTTCTGGTGGCAAGCCGTTCCACTGATTAATCGTTCTTATAATTCAGCTAATCAGAGTAGGGCTGGAAGGGACCTTGGAGGTCTTCTAGTCCAGCCCCCTGCTCAGGCAGGAGACCCTACACCATTTCAGACAAATGGCTGTCCTAGTTTCTTCTTTAAAACCTCCAGGGATGGAGCACCCACAATTTCTGGAGGCAAGGAGTTCCACTGGTTAATTGTCCTCACTGTTAGGAAGTTTCTCCTTAATTCCACGTTGCTTCTCTCCTCGGTTAGTTTCCATCCGTTGCTTCTTGTCCTGCTTTCAGGTGCTTTGGGAAATAAGTTGACTCCCCTCATCTTTGGGGCAGCCCCTCAACTACTGGGAGACTGCTATCGTGTCCCCCCCACCCCCTAGTCCTCCTTTTCTCTAGACTTTGCAAGCCAAGGACTCCCTAAACTTGGTACGAAGTTAGCCTCTTGAAGGCTTTCCTGGTTGCCAAGCCATCTCAACGTGTAGGCCGGTTCTGCACAACGCCCAGCACGATTGGTAGAACCGAAGGGCTCTGGGAGGTCATCTAACCCAGGCACCTGCAGGTTGACACAGTAGCCTTAATGTGACGTTGCTGTTTGGCCGACGGTCCTACCAGGCCGGCGAAGGACAACAACAGTGAGTGTGTGTTTGTGCGTGAAAACAGCCATTGTTCTTTGTGGGAGCCACTGCGAGGCCTCCAGTCAACAAGAATGCAATGAAAAGTGCCCAAACGTCTTGCGGGCGATCGCAGTTGTGAAAGTGACGGACAGCAGGATAGGAATTAAAATACCTAAAATACGTCTTATTCGGGAGGAAGATTAGATCTGCCTTTTGGAGACCCAGTTTGGTTTAGTGAGTTCTAGGCCCGCCTTAGCCATGAAAGATGGCCAATCACCAGGAGTCAGGGAATTCTAGCCTCACCTTAGGCATGAAAGACAGCTGGGTGACTTTGGGCCAATCAGCAGGAGACGGTGAGTTCTAGTCCCACCTTAGCCGTGAAAGCTGGTTGGATAACCTTGGGCCAATCACCATGAGACTGGGAGTTCTAGTCCCGCCTTAGCCATGAAACCTGGTTGGGTAACCTTGGATGAATCACCATGAGACTGGGAGTTCTAGTCCTGCCTTAGCCATGGAAGCTGATTGGGTAAACTTGGGCCAATCAGCAGGAGACGGTGAGTTCTAGTCCCACCTTAGGCATGAAAGCTGGTTGGGTAACCTTGGACCAATCAGCAGGAGACTGGGAGTTCTAGTCCTGCCTTAGGCATGAAAGACAGCTGGGTGATTTTGGGCCAATCACCGGGAAACCTGTGAATTCAAGTCCCGCCTTTGGTATGCGAATCAGCTTGGGCCAGTCCCTCTCTCTCAGTCCAACCCACCTCACAGGGTTGTTGTGGGGGAAAATAGGAAAAGGGAGGAGTATTGTGTGTGTTTGCCGCCTCAAATTATTTGCAAAATAAATAAATGAAATAAAATAAAAAGGCAGGAGATTAATAAATAAGAACAATAATAAAAACACCCGTAGACCCCTTTCTCTCCTGAAGAAAAAGCTGTCCTCTATAGGCACGTTAAACGTTGGCTCCGTTTATACGGCAGAAACTCTCTTCCGAATAATCGTGGCAAAGGTCTATGCTGAGTTTGAATCCTGCACCACTGAACCGAAGCATTTTTCTGCTCTTTGTCCTCTTTGACAAAGTTTAGATGGTGAGCTGTTTGGGATCGTATACAGTGTAAACAAGCCGTAGATTTTTATAGGATTTTTATAGTGAAGCAACAATTCGAAGTTAACAACGGCACTTGAAAAAAAAAGGACTTGCAGCCGGTTCTCACACTTATAACCGGCACGGCTTCTCCGTGATTGCATGAGTCTTATCGCCCGATAGATTATCAAATTATGTCTTGTTTTTTCTTTGGCCGAGGAATGGATAGTAAAAATCAATTTCAGCAAGTGAAGATTTTTTTTAAAATTAGATGGATGTTAATTACGAGGCAGCAGAAGGAACAAATTTTTGCATATTTTGGCCTTGGTGGTCAAGGATCAACCCAATTTTAGAAGGCGCCAGTCATTTTTGCACAGAAACTATTTTAAATAAACCGAGAAAAGCAGAATTTACTTTTAAAAGCTTCAGAGAAACAGCCCACCGCTTCATTTGACATGAGTGATCCAATGCCTATTTTATTACTTGCAGGTAGTCCCTGACTTCTGACCATAATTGAGCCCGTTGCTAAGCGAGACAACTCTTACTGCCGTTGTTAAATTAGTCGCATGGCTGCTAAGGTGAATCATGTTTCCCCGTGGACTTTGCTTGCCAGGAGGTCACATAAGGGGATCACGTGACCCCGGGACACCACAACCGTCATAAATACGAGTCAGATGCCAAACGTCTGAATTTACATCACGTGACCTCAGGCAGAGGTGAGCGTCACATACTGTAACAACCAGTTCGCCCAGCACCGGAAATGTGAGCGCGTGTACGCGGATGCGTGCAGCCTCACATGCGTGCGGCGCAGTGGTGGGATTCAGCCGGTTCTCTCCAGATCATGCAAACTGGTAGCGGCGAGTACGGGAAGCTCCGCCCATCCGCCCGGATGTAATGCACGGCTATAGGTAGCGCGTTCACTCACATTTGGGAACCAGTAAAGAAGGTAAGTAAATCCCATCTCTGGTGCGGCGTCAAAAACACTGCGATATAGGACAGGATTGCAACCCGCAGGTCGCAACTACTGATTCACCCGAACCGGCCCGAACCGGCAGCAGCCCACCATTGATGCTGCAACAGTGAAAAATGGTCATATAAGTCACTTTTTTCACTGCCGTTGTAACTTTGAACGGTCGAACGCTACATCGATTTAATCAAAGGACTTTAATTATTTAATTAAAAGACTTAAAATTTTATACACAGCACACCCGAAATACTCACAGCCGTAACAAAGCATGAAAGAAAGAATAATACCAACAGCTATCAATGCCAACTCCTCAAGGTTTATTTTGCCACATTCAAGCAGCTTCAAAGGAAAAAAAAACAACAACAGCAACACATCTTTTTAGTTTTGACCAAACTTTTCAGGCGGCTTTACAGAGCGAAAAAGTTGAATTATGGTGATCAATTCGGTGCATTATAGAAACTAAATCGATGTTCAACCAAGCACGATTTATCGTAAGGTTGAACTAGGTCAGTTTTTGAAACGCGGTAGTTCTTAGATTCCTCCATTAGACAATTCATTTTTCAACCGGTTTATAGAATCGTTTGAATAATTAAGCAAGAAGCTTAATTATTACAACAGGAAGTCAAAGTAATTAATGAGTCCTTAATTAAATGTCTGCTGAAATCTAGCAAGGAAACACCAATAACTGTATTCCCACGACATCTAGTGGCGAAAGGGAGAACAACACTCAAATATATATATATCAACTCCATCAACTAATCAAGATGTAACAATATAGGCAACCAACCCGCTCACAGTAACAAAGCCAACACCCCACCCCTCCCCACCAGTGTTTATAGAGAGACGGCAGCTCCGATCACGCTTTCCTCACACAAGCACGAAGCCGAAGACACAAGCCTGAAGATGACAAGTGGGACCTCGTCGAAACGTCGCCAAGATACTCTCAATCTTACACGGGAATCTTACACAGGAAAAGACCCGAATACGCCAAGACTTGCATACCTCTATCCGTGAAAATCTATGAAAACATATATATATATATATGTGGTATATATAGATATATGGTATATACTATCATACAGGTAAAGGTTCCCCTCGCACCTATGTGCTAGTCGTTCCCGACTCTAGGGGGCAGTGCTCATCTCCATTTCAAAGCCGAAGAGCCAGCACTGTCCGAAGACGTCTCCGTGGTCATGTGGCCGGCATGACTCAACGCTAAAGGCGCACAGAACGCTGTTCCCTTCCCACCAAAGGTGGTCCCTATTTTTCTACTTGCATTTTTTTTTACGTGCTTTTGAACTGCTAGGTTGGCAGAAGTTGGGACAAGTCATGGGAGCTCATCCTGTTACGCAGCACTAGGGATTCGAACCGCCGAACTGCCGACCTTTTGATCGACAAGCTCGGCGTCTTAGCCACTGAGCCACTGCTCATATATACATATATGTATATATATTTGACTAGAGAACTTGATATGAATAAAGTTGAATGTATCAATGTGTATATACACTGCTCAAAAAAATAAAGGGAACCCAAGCAGAAGACACCCGAGATCTGAATGAATGAAATAGCCTTTATTAAATACTTTGTTCGTTACATACAGTAGTTTTGTGTTCCCTTTAGTTGTTTGAGCAGTGTATAAACTACTGTGTGTAAAGAACAAAGTATTTAATAAGGCTATTTCATTCATTCAGATCTCGGATGTGTTTTGCTTGTGTTCCCTTTATTTTTTTTGAGACAGCTATCTATATATATAGGTATATATATATAGACAGCTTCCTATATATATAGGTAGCTGTCTATACTTACATAAATAGCGGTTTGTGCGAGTAAATATAAATATACTGTGTATTTTGAATATAGAACAATATATTTGTGCGTATGTATGTGTGTGTATGAAGTTATATAAGATATGAGTATGTTTACATATATATACACACACACACACACACATACTGTGTACTTGATATATATGAATAAAGTTGAACATATACATGTAGTGCTGAGTCTTCAGAGAGGAGCGGGATATAAATTGAATTAATTAAATTAAATTAAATTAGTGTGTATGTATATGCATACAAAACTATGTGCGTCTGTCTGTCTCTCTCTCTCTATGGATCTGGATCTAGAGATCTATAGATCCCCATTAAGAACCTCATAAGAAGCCATGAAAAAGCGGGACGGCAGAGGGCGCCTTTGAGAAGCCCGCCTTCCCTCCAGGCGCGAAGAAAGCAGCGTCGCCCCTTCTCTCCGCCCGGCCTCTCTATGGTCCGCCCGCCTCACCGGAGGTTCCGCGACGCTCTTGCCTTCTTCCTCCGCCGGGGAGGAGCGAGGGGGGGCGGTGACCTTTAACCCCGGAAGTGGGCGTCGGAGGGGGGGATGTTGACGCTGAAGTGAAGATGGCGCCGGGAGGGAGCGGCGGCGGCGGTGGCGGTTCCGGCTTCCTCTGCCGGCTCCTCCTGGCCCTCCTGGCCGGGCTGCTCTCCGGGGGCCCCGCGCAGGCCCGGCTCCACCACCTCACCCTCAAGGTAGGAGGACGAGGAGGAGCCCCCAGCCCCCTCCCCCCCCGTATCCGCAGCCCCATCATGCCCAGCCCAGCCCCATCATCCTTGGCTGGGCTGCTTTAGGGCCTTTCTACCCCCAAACACCATCATCCCCAGCCTGGAATCCCTTCTTATACTCCATCCCCAGCCGTGTCCCTTCACCCTGGTACACCCCAATCCCATCATCCTTGGCTGGGTTGCTTAAGGACTTTTCTGCCCTAAACACCATCATCCCCAGCCTGGAATACTTTCTTACACTTCATTTCCATCATCCCCAGCTGACTCCCATCAGGCTGGTACACCCCAGTCCCATCATCCTTGGCTGGGTTGCTTTAGTAGGAGCTTTCTACCTCAAACACCATAATTCCCAGCCCATTCCCTTCAGCCTAGTACACCCCAGTCCTTTCATCCTTGTCTGGGCTGCTTTAGGACCTTTCTACCCCAAACACCATCATCCCCAGCCAAGTCCCTTCAGCCTGGTACACCCCAATCCCATCATCCTTGGCTGGGTTGCTTTAGGACCTTTCTGCCCTAAACACCATCATCCCCAGCATGGAACATCCCAGTCCCATCATACTTCGCTAGATTCCTTTTTAGGACATTTGGATCCCGACAACCAGCCTCCCCAGCTGATTTCCTTTAAGATGGGACTTTCCAATCCCATCATCCCCAGCCTGGAATCCTTAGCACTGCTGCATCCCAGTCCCATCACTCTTGGCTGGATTCCTTTAAGATTGTTGTACCCCAGCCCCCATCATCCCCAGCCTGGAATCTCTTAAGGCTGGAATGTCCTAGTCCCATCATCCTCATCCGAATCCCTTTAGGACTGTCCTACCCCAACCACCATCATCCTCAGCCTGAAGTCCGTTCAGGCTATTCAGTCCCATATTCCCCATCTGGAATCTCTTTAGTCGGGTCCCATCATCCACATCTGGATTCCTTTAGGGCTTTCCTACCCTAACCATCATCATCCCCAGCCTGGAATCCCTTCGAGCTACTCTGTCCCATCATCCCCACTTGAGTCCCTTTGGGCTGGTACTACCCAGACCATCATCCTTTAGGATTTGGAAACTTGATCTGAGGAGACTTTTATCCAACAATCATCACTGTCGAATATCTGGTCAAATCTTATCAACTAGCAAGAATTTTGCAGAAATGAAACAACCGGCTGGAGTTGACTCGCCCAATTTTAAACGTATTCTTTAAAAGTCAGCTTTTTGGCAGGTGTCCATGGAAGGCATCATTTCTTAAATTACTACTTAGATTGTCTTTCCAGTAAAATGTCTAGCAAGACTGTACAAGTGTGGAAAACGCATAAGTGGAAATATTCAGGGTGATCCTTCTGTCTGTTCACACTACATTTATCTGTATCTGTCACCATCATCATCTTTTAACGACCCCATAATCCCTTGCGGGGTGGAGTGTCTGGACAGCTGAATGGAGCTGAGTGTTTACTGGCCGGATGCCCTTCCTGTCGCCAATGCGGAGTTTTGTTCAGCACATATATTCTCATCGTGCCCAGAGAGAGAAATATCTACCTCTACCTAGGATCGAACTCACAGCCTCCTGATTGGGAGGCGAGAGCTCCACCTCTAGGCCACTGCACCACTCACATTTATCTATATTTGTGACACCGCTTAATTTTAAGTGGCTTTTTAAAAATTTTAGCTCGGAATTAAGTTGATCCGTTGTTATTTTAGCAGATTGTTTCATATTGAACTGCTTTTGGAATCCTTGAATTGTAAAAGGTGTAATTAGGCAACGGTTTCCTTTGATCTCGGATAGAGGTTTCCTTTACTTCATAACCACAATTCTCAGAAAATATATGTCATTTCCTGAAAGAACAGTAAGCACCTCAAACGTATTAAGGTTGTTTATTTTAACGCACCAGTGACGGTGTTTACAATGCAACTTTCTTTTCAGCTACCGAGGCTTAACATTTTGCAATTGAAAATATAATTTATTCTCTTTTATTTTTTGTTCAGAACATCCAGTACGGCTTGGTTGACATTAGCCAGAATTCTTAATCTTATAATATATCACTTGATATATTTGATATTGTTGCTGGGGAGAAAAAAAAATACGTTGGTATCTCACCATATTTGTGATGAGTTGACAGTATTGTGAAATGTTCCTTCTCTAAAGTGAAACAATATTTTTTTTGTGGTAGACTATTTTTTTTTTAAGTTGGAATTTTGCAGATGTCTTGTACTTTAATCTTGCAATGATTCTTGGTTTTGATAGGAATATAAAAGTTGATTTTGTGTCGGACGTTGTGAGGATTGGTCTGCTAGAAGGATGAATGCCCTAGAAAGCTGTTAGCCTTCCAAGATAGACCTGATGGAAAATGCAAGCAGAGGAACTAATTCTAATTTATTCTAAGACTACCTTAACAAAATCTTTTAAGTTTAAAACAGTTAAGATCATTTTAATCATTTAAACAATACAGTCAAAAGACGAACAGAGGTAGATGCAAGCATTTCGTATCAACTCATCAGTACCTGCATTACAACAACACGGATAAAATCAGCCTGAAATATAAGAGCTAGCAAGCGTATTAATTAATTAAGCCTATAATGTATGCAGGAAAGCATAAAAATCTTTTAAAGTTTGAAACTACAAATCTCCCACTTTCTCTTTTACACTCGGAGACTGTTTGGGAAATTCCTTTCTGAGTTTCTTTCTCTGTCCGTTATGCAGCTCTGGGCTCTTTGCTCTCTTATCTGATCACTCCCTCAGTTGCTTCTCCTTCTCCCACCACTTAAGGTCGTTCCCATGTTTTACTGCTGAAGCAACACTACACCCAATTTGCTCCGCCTTGCTTCCTCAGCATCTTAGTCAAAAGACCTTTCTGAATAAATATGAAGCGAATCGGATGGCACTTCCGAAATTAGGAATATATCTCCCGTGGAGCGCTTAGTCTGGATTCCCAGGAGGAGGGAGGGGCCGCATTCCAGGGGACCAAGAGACAGAGAAGCTTAGATGGCTTGGTTGGGAGGAAGAGAGTTCAGACAGCGCCTCCCTAGCAATTCTTCGAGTTACATTTATAGTGACGCAAGTACTTGCTTTAGTTTGGCAAGATTTATGCCTAGAGGTGAGAAACAAATGAAGGAAACTGAAATCAGAAGTCATTCTACATGTCTTCTCCTCGGTTCTTGCAGCCTGACATAACTGCAGGCATAAGCTAAAAAGATTCCTGCTGAATCAGGGCAGCCATTCAGCTTGTATTACAGTTAATTGTCAGGTGCAAATAACCAGGAGCATATTTATGGCTTCAATGCAACATTATTGTTGTAACCTACTGTATTTTTCGGAGTATGAGACCTTCCGGACTATAAGACGGACTTACCTTTTTTGGGGAGGAAAACAAGGGGGGGGAAATCTGCCTCGGCCTCCCAGCAATTTGCCTCCTTGCAGCAAACAGCCTGTTTCAGTTTCATTTTCAGCATAGCCTGATTAGCAGAAGGAAAAAAAAATCTGCCTCTGCCTCCCAGAAATTTTCCTCCTTGCAGCAAACAGCGGAGGCCGAAAATGGGGCACGCGGAGGCGGCAATAGGCCATGGCAATCCCTGCAGCCTGAAACAGCTGATGGTCAGGAGCCCGATCCAACCGACCATCAGCTGCTTGTGATAATCAGGCTGTGCTGAAGCTGAAACTGAAACAGGCTGCTTGCTGTTTGCTGCAAGGAGGCAAATTGCTGGGAGGCAGAGACCATAGGGTGGGGACCGGCGGATGGGTGGGGCTACATTTGGTGTATAAGACGCACCCAAATTTTCACCCTCTTTAAGGGGTGAAAAAAAGTGTGTCTTATACTCCGAAAAATATGGTAAATACCACAATCTAGTCAACTAACGGTCAGGGCTAAATTGGCGCTAGATAAGGGTCAACGGGATTCACAGCCGTCTGGTTCCTTGTAGCTGCGCAGCGACTCCAAACTGATGACACATTTAACCCCATCTTCCAGTTCAGCCTGCTCATTTCCTACAATACAAGTTAGTCCTCGACTTACAACAGTTAGTTTAGTGATTGTTCCGAGTTACAATGGGCAGGTCTTTTGAGGCTCTTCTTACATTGACATTGTGTTTGGACGGCAACCTTCAGGCCGTTCTTGTTGTTAATTAGAGTTGGCGCTAATAAAGATGAGCGGAGGATTGTCCTAGCTCTTGTCTCTGGTCCATCTTCTCCATCATCAGATCCTTTGGAAGCCCCACCAGAATTTCGACTTTGTGGAATGAGTCTCTGGTGAGGGACCACGTTCTCCGAACCCTGCCAGATGGTGGCTCATCAGGGGTCTCGTCCTCTTTGGCAGTTCTTAGGAGATTTGTGTCATTGTATGAGTAGGTGATTAGTGTGCCTAATTATAACACAGATGGTTAGAGGGCAGCCGAGCTGGTGACTTTCAAGCGTGATGAAGAACCCTCGCGGTTCCTCTCTTTCGCGCCGTAACCTCCCATGTTTCATGATCTTCTCAAAACAAACAAGCAAAAAAACCCCAATTCTTGGGCGCTGACATTGCACTCAGGACAATAAAGGCCTGGTTTTTTTCGCTTTTAATGCTCCCATAAATGTGGGCGGGTTGCCAGTCGCCCAAAATACAATTATGGGACTGGGGGGCCGACAGCCGCCTGAAGTTCAAATCTGGGTTGTAAGTAAACCCTGGGAAGGTCCATTGTAACTCTGAACTGCCACTAAGTGACCAGTCATAAGTAGAGGATTACCCGTATTTGGCAATTACTGTAGCTGCTGCTTCATAGACTTCCCATAGTTAGAGGAACAGGAAGAAGAAGAGGAGGAGGAGGAGAAGATGATGATGATGATGATGATGATGATTATTATTATTATTATTTAATCTTTAGTGAGATTCACAGCCTTTGAGGCTGGTTAATAGCTCAGCAGCTCGAGTCCTAACCAAGGACCTAGAAACTGTTAAGGTATCGTCGGAGGATGTAAGCTGTTCCGAGTAAGGTGGTTTTTTGTAGAGTCAAAATGTTCAAGTCCGGTAAATTAGGATTTCTAAATAGCAGAGTAGTCCTTTGGGTATTGCTCCAAGGGCTCCAATTACAATCGGGACAACACACGATTTCTTTTTCCACAGTCGCTCAACTTCAATTTGCAAGTCCCGGTACTTTGTGATTTTTTTCTTGCTGCTTATCTTCAATCCGTGCGTCACCAGGGATTGCAATGTCAATGAACCAGACTTTTTTTCTTTTCAACTGTTGTTATGTCAGGTGTGTTGTGGACCAAGTGCCTGTCAGTCTGAATCCTGAAGTCCCACAAGATCTCGAGTTTCTCATTCTCTAAAACTTTCTCGACCTGGTGTTCCCAGTGGGTTTTGCTGTACTCAAATCCAAACTTCTGGCACAATTTCCAGTGAATGATCTTAGCAACGCGGTCATGGCGTTGTAGGTAGTCAGTTTGTGCAATTTTGCTGCACCCACTGATCAGGCGGTCAACTGTCTCATCTTTCTCATTGGAGAGGCGGCATTTGCTGTTGGTGGTATTATTATTATTATTATTATTATTATTGGTATTATTATTACTGCAATAACGCTAGCGGAACTGCAAAAGGAGCCTGAGTGGCGTAGCAGGCTAATGCCTCCTATTAAGGCAGCATTTAACATCCAGCTGCCTGCAATTACTGCGAGTTCTAATCTCACCAAGGCTCAAGGTTGACTCAGCCTTCCATCCTTTCTAAGGTGGGTAAAATGAGGACCCGGTTTGTGGGGGCAATAAGCTGACTTTGTATAAAATATACAAAAGTATGAAGGCTATTGCTTAACGCATTGTAAGCCGCCCTGAGTCTCCGGAGAAGGGCGGCATATAAATATAAATAAAATAAAAAAATAAAAATAAAAATAAAAAAGCTGTGCTACCCGGAACATCGTACATCTTAAGAAGGTACTTGGTTGATACCTAGGACGCTGGCAGCAGCCCGTATCGACCATTAGCACCAGTCAGTGGTATTTGTGACGCATTTTTGAATGTTCAGCTGACTGAGTTTCACGTTTAATGAATAAAAAATAAATGATGATGATATCGTGGGAGGTCCTTGATGCTCTCAGCCTGGTGGTTTTCTTGCAGACATTGCATTACCCAAAGAGGTAATATCATCAACCCCCCCCTTTCCATCTAGCACTGATGATATTACCTAGCTTGGTAATGAAACGTCTGCAAGAAAGCAACCAAGCTAAGAGGCCACCTCGGATTCCAAAGGTTCAGTGGGGCTGTTTTGCTCCCCACCCATCCTCTTCATCTATGGCACCCTATTTTTTTTTTTTTTTTTTTGGTAGGATGACCTGCGGCAGAAAGTCCACCTCAACACGTTTGGCTTCTTCCAGGATGGATTTATGAAGGTCACGGTCAATAACCTCTCGGTCAAATCCGTGGGGGAGAGCGACAAAGACATTCAGGTAAGTCCCTTTTGCCCAGACTCCCATCACACAACTATGGAGGAGTGAATAAGAAGGAAATTCGAACTTTGAATTTTCAAAATTCAAAATTCAAAATTTCAAAATTGAAAATAATTTCGAAATTTGAATTTTGAACTCGCTCGGCCCCCTAAGAATGGTTGCTCTCCAGAAGAAATAGGCATGCTTCCCTGGTAAATGGGAGTTTAAATTTGTCTATCCTTGTGTCTGTTGCTTTTTCAAAACCTGTAGGCGGCCTTGAATATTAACCCTTTGTTCTTCGTTAAAAATCTGTTTTCAGGTGGGCTTCAGCTTAGATCGAACACAGAACGATGGATTTCCCACTTACCTGGTAAGAAAGTGCATGTTGTAACCTCGGCCCAAGTAGTTATTACTAAACACAATCAGTCCTAAACGAACATATTTTATTAGAACAGCTGAGAATTACTTCATTCTCAGCTTAGTCCAAATTAAGTCCAAAACAAATCCTTCCTAAACAGTCCTTCGACCTTATCACCAACCTTTGTCTTCTTTGGCACCCTGTCAAAGGCTTTTCTTGGCAAAGCCCCATGAAGTTCAGAAGTAAGAGATGCCGACAAGAAACAAATGTAGCAACATTGCTTTCCTACAGAGCCCAAGAGCCGTTGCTGCTCTTTTGAGCCTTCTGGGAGGGGCCAATCATCTCCTGGCCTGGGGGTCATGTGATCCCCTTTGGCCACCTTCCGACGAGCCAAGTTGATGGGGGAAGCCTGATTCACTTAACAGCCGTGTCGCAAACTTAACAACTGCAGTTCACAACTGTTAGCAAGGAAGGTCGTAAAATGGGGCAAAACTCACTTAACAACTGTCTCGCTTAGCGACAGAAATTTGGGGCTCAATTATGCGGTCGTAAGTGGTATCATGATTGTACCGAGACTTTGAAAGCCGTTCTGATGCTGTTTAATTGAATTCATCCTATAAGTATCTCTTTTTTTTTTCTTTTGACAGAATGAAAAAGTGGATTATTGCATCTTGAATCAAAAGCCAAGCCATGAAGTCTTGGTCATCATTCTGCTCCTGGATTTCTCGGAGAAGCTGTAAGGAACCTTGGAGAATTGGGGATGGCTGGGGAATTCTGGGAGTTGCAGTCCACACCTCTTAAAGAGGCCAAGGTTGAAAAAAACACTTGACTTAAGTGTTTTTAATGTTTTTAAAACATTAAATGTTTTTAATGTTTGCTGAGCCTCAAAAGCAATGATGCCAAGACAGCTTAAAGCCTGTTTTTTTAAACATATATATATATGTGTGTGTGTGTGTGTGTGTCTAATATATATATATATATAGGATAGAGAATATCCCAGTCATTTCGCTCAAGTTAATTTGAGAATTAAAGCATGCCAGAGTTGTTTGTTCTCTAGGACGAATTAAATCAGTCTATTCAAGAAGTGTAATTAAAAAATGATCAATAAACCGATGTCTCATTTTGGAATAAATGGTGCATGTAGACGCAGATTAAATTGGAAGAAATAACTATGTGACATTGGGGACGTCAGATGCTCTTGTTCTTTTTTTTCCTTTTTTTAAAAAAAAAATATTTTTTGGCCTCTCTCAATCCGCATTTGATGA
This sequence comes from Ptyas mucosa, assembly GCA_012654045.1. Taxonomy (NCBI): domain Eukaryota; kingdom Metazoa; phylum Chordata; class Lepidosauria; order Squamata; family Colubridae; genus Ptyas; species Ptyas mucosa. Next base: position 2,097,812 of record WNWU01000070.1, read on the forward strand.
TCGTCAACTCAAACTTTGTCCTTGTCGCTTGCAGGGTCAAAATCAAGTTTGGAAACAAAACTCCACAGTTGCCTGAAATTATCTTCGGCGAATCCCAAGCAACTGGTCCTCCAGGAATTACCGAGAAATCTGGTAAGTCCATCCCCTGTCCC
>WNWU01000070.1:2108542-2121720 GCA_012654045.1 Ptyas mucosa
GTTCTTCCTCCTTTCTGTCCTTCTTTATGATACCCTTTTCCTTCTTTACCCCTCCCTTCCTAATCTCTCTTTCCTTCCTTTCCCTCCTTTCTTCCCTGATCCATCCTCCCTCCCTCTCTCCCTTCTTCACTGATTCTTTCTGTCTTTCCTTCTTTCTTTCCTTCCTTCCTTTCATTCATCCATCCCTTCTTCCTCTTTCTTTCTCCTTCCTTTCTTCCTTCCATCTCTTCTCCCTCCCTCCTTTCTTTAATCCATCCATCCATCCATCCATCCCTTCTCTCTCTCTCTCTCTCTTCCTTCCTTCCTTCCTTCCTTCCTTCCTTCCTTCCTTCCTTCCTTCCTTCCTTCCTCTCATTTGTTTAATGACTAAGACCAACATCCTTCAGCTGGTTGATCAATCTTCTGGAACAGCCCTGCAGTGCCATCTTAGCGGCCATCTCCCTGAAATCTAAATCCTATTTTGATTCAATTAAGCTTCAGCTGGGGAGGGATAAGACAGTTTCCTCCAGTTCCTGGTTCTGCAGATGCCTTGGCTATAATCATCATTCTATATTAATGGCAGGTAACTCCATGCAACTCCACAGAGCCGGCCGCTTTTTCTAACAATTGTTCAGAGCTGCTGGGTTACAATTCCTAGAAACACCCAGTTGGCCTAAGGCATACAGGTAGCCCTCGACTTAACAACCATTCGTTTAGTGACCGAAGCTACAACGGCACTGAAACGAATGACTTAGGACTGTTCATCACACTTATGACCGTTGCAGCTACATCATGCTCACATGATCAAAATTCAGATGCTTGGCAACTGGCATGTACTTATGACAGTTGCAGTGTCCCCGGGGGTGTGTGTGTGTCTGACATGATCCCCTTTTGTGACCGTCTGTCAAGCCGAGTCAACGGGGAAGGCCCAATTCGCTTAACGACCATCGCCAAAGAGTCGTCCGGTGGGGCACAACTCGTCGAGCAACTTCCTTGCTTAACCACGGAAATGTTGCTCTCAGTGGTGGCCGTAAGTCGAGGACTACCTGTACGGGTTTTACGACCGAGCGAGTGACGGTCTTCCAACTGGGAAAAAGTTAGCACGTCCCTTTCCGAGGATTTGAGCAAAGGAAGCCCGACCCCAAGGAAATCGTTCCAGTTTTTCCAACCTTCCTTTGCTTTGAGGAGATGTGGTGCTGGTTGGTTGTCTGTGAGGATTCCTACCCCTCCATCCATCCGGGTGACGCCCTTGCCCCAAAGGTGCTTTTTTCCAGACTTTCCTTTGCTTTTTCTGGTTGCTTCTTGACCTTGATGGCTAAGAGATGCCAGCCGCCTCCCGTCACCCGGCCGAGTCCTGGAGACTCCGCCGCCTTCGCCCTTGAAACTATCCAGGTGTGGATTTCTCGGGAGGAAGAAAATCGGTAAAACGTGAGCCCCGAGGTCTCTTCTTCCAGCTCTCTGAAACCTGGGAGAGAAACCAAGATTATTTATAGAGGCACATTAAAGCCTTGAATTTCAAGTTGAGAGGCGAGGTAAACCAAGGCAGCTAAGACCATCAGCCCTGCGTGCAGAGGTAGAAAAGTTTTACCCCCTGATGTCCCTTGGCCTCGTCTTTCTCCAGCGCCTATTTGATACCGTGTTTCCCCGAAAATAAGACCTGGTCTTAATATTAGGTTTTGCTCCAAAAGACACATTAGGGTTTATTTTCTGGTTAGGTCTTAATTTGGGAGAAATGCGGTACTAAATGCATCCATCTGGCTGACAATCTTAACCGGAGCTTATTTTGGGGGTAGGGTTTATATTACGAGCATCGTGAAAAATCATGCTAAGACTTATTTTCCGGTTGGGTCATATTTTCGGGAAAACAGGTTAACAATGCAGCTAATCCTTGTCTGCCTCTTAATTTCCTTTATTTGTGCATTCTTTCCAGCAGCTGCCATCAACTTGGCAAAATTGAAGCTCTTCAGACACTATTATGTCATGGTAAGGAGTTATTGGGGGGGGAGGGCGTGGGGTAGGAAGTGGAGGGGAGGGGCCCCCTTTTTTGAAAAAAAAAAGATTCCTCTTTAAATGGAAAACCGTCGTTTCCTCCCCAGGGAATTACGATTTAAATCAGGGCTCTCCAAACCTTGGCAACTTTTAAGGTCTGTGGACTTCAACTCCCAGAATTCCCCAGCCGGCATTCCTCAGCCCCTTACCTTCTGCCGGGAAGACAAAACCTCTCGTCCTAATCCGGCTCTCTACTACTGTATCCCCAAAATGGTGTGTAACCCTTTGCGGGTTTGCCTATCCAGATGCTGCAGAAGGTTCATGCCTTAATGCTTACAATGATCCCCATATTTGCTTCCTGCACACACACACACCCTCCAAAAGGAAGCAGCTTCAGAATTGGGATACCCTGATTGACTGAGGCAGTGTTTCGTTACCTTGATAACTTTCAGATGAGTGAACTATTTGTTCTGACCTAAGCTTCCTTAGAAAGTATAAAGCCCAATCTTAGTCCCACAAAACCTCTCTTATTTATACGACCGTAAATTACTTTCATTTACAGTCTGCAAGGCTTGATAAACAGTCTTTCAGAGGAAGGTTATCAACACCCACCTTATCTCCCTTGGAATGCTGCCAGGGAACTAATTGCTAAATGCAGGGCAAGGCCAAACTTGGCACAGAGTCACCAACAGAATTTTTCAAAGCTTGAACCGACCAGATGAACTAATTGTTTCCTGCAAAAGCTCACGTCCCGTTCACTCTTCTTTTATCTCTTATGGGAGGGGCCAATCATCTCCAAGCCTTACTCCCAAGTCGACCCTGTTTTCTTAATTGTTCTTGTTGTCTGGCAGTTCTGCGCATGCGTACACTGGGAACAGGCTCCAGCTGTTCTTCTGCCTCACTGCTGTCAGACTCCGGAGGCTGCACATAACTATCAAATGGCCCTGGCCCCCTCTCTGCCTCCGACGCAGAGCCCTCGTCCGGGCTTTCCCCAGTCCCCAGGACTGGCCCAAGTTCCTCCCCAACCTCCTCACTGTCCGACTCTGCTGCCAGGTCTGCTGGCAGGCCACAACACTATTCTAGTCCTAGTCCTAGTCCTAGTCCTAGTCCTAGTCCTAGTCCTAGTCCTGTCCATTGTCCTAGTCTACCCTACCCTACCTTACCCTACCCTACAGCACTCCACTCTTATTTCGACTCAACTCTATTCCTATTCCTATTCAATTCGGCCCGACTATTGAAGTCCACCTATCTGAAAGTTGGTAAGGTTGAAGAGCACCAGGTTGGAGCTCCCAACCAGTCTCCCAAAAGTGGTCTTCGGAAGTTGACGGGGGTGATGGTGGTGACGTCTTCCCTTCCGTTTGGCACGACGAGGAGAAGCGTCCTTTCACTATCTCAGAAGGAAGGCCGGTCTGTGGAATCTGGGACCCGACGTTCGGATAGGACGAGGGATGAGGGAAGAAGGCCCACGGCCTTACTTCTCAACAGCTGGGTTTTGAGATGGACCCACCTGACCAGCAATGGACCGAGAATCTTTGGGACGGGATAATTCTTAGATTATCGACTTGGATTCGCTGGTGGGAACCAGACTCCGTCCTGTCCTGTATTGCTGTCTGAGGACAGATCTCCTGTTCTGGAACTAACTAACTTCTTCCTTCCCTCCAGATCGTCTGTTATATTTACTTCACCCGCATCATCGCCATCCTCATCAAGATCGCGGTTCCATTCCAGTGGAAGTGGCTTTACCAGGTAGGGTGCCCCTTCCTCCAGACCCCTTTTCCTCGAAGGAGGGCACTATTTAAGTGCGTATAGTCAATGCGATGGTTTTCCCAGTTGCAATGTATGGCTGTGGAAGTTGGACCATAAGGAAGACTGAGCGCCAAAGAATTGAGAGGCCTTTGAACTCTGATGCTGGAGAAGACTCCTGCGAGTCCCTTGGACTGCAAGGCCATCCAGCCGGTCAGTCCTAGAGGAGATCAACCCTGACTGCTCTCTAGAAGGCCAGATCCTGAAGATGAAACTCAAATGCTTTGGCCGCCTAATGAGAAGGAAAGACTCCCTGGAGAAGAGCCTAATGCTGGGAACGATGGAGGACAAAAGAAGAAGGGGACGACAGAGAACGAGGTGGCTGGATGGACTCACTGAAGCAGTCGATGTGAGCTTAAATGGACTCCAGAGGATGGTAGAGAACAGGAAGGGCTGGAGGAACATTGTCCATGGGCTCGCGATGGGTCGGACACGACTTCGCAACTAACAACAACAAAAAAAAGGGTTCCAACCCCAAGACCTTGGTCAGGTAACAGCTCCATGGCCATCTAGGAACCAGGAAGCACAAGTGAGCGGAGCTTCATCTGCGCATGGATGGGTTCTAAGTTGCGCATGAAACTAAACACACATACATACCGGTCCGTGGAAGACCATTTTTCTTCTGAAACTGGTTCATGGTGCCAGAAAAAGGTAAGGTTTGTTCTGTACTGCTGCCAATCGGCCTCTTCTGCGAGCTCCTTTGAGCTCCGATGGTTCGTCTTCAAGGACGCTTGACGGTTTCCGGCAAAGTCCCTGAAATTGTAGACAGTGAACAATTGAAGGCACGTTTCACTGAACGCTTGCTGACTCGCAACAGAGACGATCTCGTCTTGATCTCGAGAAACGGAGGGAAGGTCAGAGAAAGAGGCAGGCTCGCTCGATTGCTTAGGAGGACTGTTTTTTTTCCAAATATTTTTGGGAAAAACCATCAAGAGCGCCGAGGCTCCTTAAATAGACTTAGTTCTGCGTCTGTCGATTGATCCTTAAATTTAGAGTCTGTGAGCTGTTTTTTTTCCCCACCCCCTTCAATTTTTTTATTTTATTCAAAAGGTTTAAAATGCAAAATCTGAAAGGAAAAATAAAACTAGACAAAAGCATTTAAAATGCAAATAAAAAAGAAGAAGACAAAAACACGCATTAACCCCTCTGGTTGAACACTGATGAATCAATTGTCCCAAGAGAGCAACTGGACTTACTTTCTTTTTCTCTGAAGACGTTTCGCTTCCCAACTAAACAGCTTCTTCGGTTCTGACTGAATGGTGGGGGAATGGCTGTCTGAAAGGAATATAAAACCTTTCCATTCCCCACCAGAAACATCTTCCAAGAAAAAAAAACCAAAGGAAGCCCAGTTGCCTCTTGAAAAAGCACCTTTGGAGCAACCGGGACCTGATGGATGATCTCCAGAGACATTTACCTACGATGAACCTATTGCAACAATTAATAGCTTGCAAAACAGGTCGAAAATTTTTACGGCAATTCACTTCGTGACCTTCATAGCTAAAACATCCCCGGAAAAAGTGACTTAACGATCGTTTTTCACACAGCCTTTGCAGTGTATTGTTGCTTGTCAAACGGTCGCAAAAGGGGATCCCTGACCAACTTGCGACACCGCAACGGTCATAAGTATGAACCAGTTGCCAAGCCTCTGGGTTTCAATCATAGGTCGTAACCGAGAAAAACAGTCGCAAATTAACTTTTTTTCAGGGCTGTCGTAACAAGTAGGTATTATCAGACGCAATCAGTTCGAAACAAACAGACTTTATTAGAACAGCTGAGAATTAACTCATTCTCAGCGTAGTCCAAATTAATTCAATAACAAATTCTTCATAACACAAATTCTTTAGCCTTATCACCAACCTTGGTCTAATTAGGCAACCTGCCAAAGGCTTTTCTTAGCAGAAGTTGAGAAGCAGAAGACGCTGACAAGAAATAAATGCAGCAAGGCAAGAAACAAATCTATCAACGTTGTTTTCCGACAAAGAGCCCAAGAGCCGTTGCTGGTCTTTTAAGCCTTCTGGGAGGGGCCAATCATCTCCTGGCCTTACTCCCGAGTTGTCCTCTTTGCTTTAGCTGCTCTTGCCTTCTGGCAGCTCTTCTCATGCATGCACTAGGAACAGGCTCCTCCTGTTCCTCTGCCTCTCTGCTGTCAGCCTCTGGAGGCTCTGGAGGTAGCACATCGCTCCCAGATGGCCCTGGCCCCATCTCTGCCTCCGATGCAGAGCCCTCATCCGGGCCTTCCCCAGCCTCCAGGACTGGCCCATTATCCTCCCCAGCCTCCTCACTGTCCGACTCCGCTGCCAGCTCCGCAGGCTACTGACGGACCACAACAGAACAGTCGCTAAATGAACCGTTGTAAGTGGAGGACTACTGACTATTGACTGCAGAATTTTCCCCGGCGCAATTTTCTTCTTCTCTTTCTGTTGTTGCAGCTGTTGCACGAAATGGCGACCCTGATCTTCTTCGTCCTCACCGGCTATAAGTTCAGGCCGGCCTCCGACAACCCTTATCTGCAGCTTTCTCAGGAGGACGATAGTTTCGACATGGAATCTGTGTAAGTCAGAGCCCTTTGGGGCAGGAGTGAAATGCTCCCGGTTCGGACCAGATCGCCCGATCCGGTAGCGATGGCGGCGGGTGGTTCGGAGAACCGGTAGCAAAAATCCCTGCCCCCCCCCCACCCCACATGCCCAGCTGAGCCACTCGATCATCAGAGGCTTTAAAAAAAAAATAAATTAAAAGCATTTTTTCTACAACCTCTTCGGCTGAAAAAATGCTTTTAAAAGTTAAAAAACTTTTAACTGAGTTGCCTGACGATCAGGCAACTCAGCTGGGATTGTCAGAGGCTTTTACAAACATTTTTTAAACAACCTCTTCGGCCGAAAAAATGGTTTTAAAAGTAAAAAAAAAAAGTTGGCCACACCCATTCAGTAACCATTCCTTCTTCTCCTTCTCCTTCATCAAGCAGAACCCCTTCTTCTCTCTTCTCTTCTCTTCTCTTCTCTTCTCTTCTCTTCTCTTCTCTTCTCTTCTCTTCTCTTCTCTTCTGTATCCTGTTCTGTTCTGTTCTATTCTATTCTACTCTACTCTGCTCTACTCTACTGTACTCTACTCTACCCTACCCTACCCTATCCTATTCTGTATTCTGTGTTCTGTGTTCTGTGTTCTGTGTTCTGTGTTCTGTGTTCTGTATTCTGTATTCTGTATCCTCTTCTCTTCTTTTCTCTTCTCTTCTCTTCTCTTCTCTTCTCTTCTCTTCTCTTCTCTTCTCTCTCTTCTCTTCTCTTCTCTCCCCTCAGGCAGCCACAGTTCACACCTCTGCTAGTATTTCTGTTCAGTCTTCTTTGGCCTCGCCAAGCCCCCACCCCCCCTCCTGCAAATAACACCCCTCTGCTCTTTTGACCAGCCCCTACTGAGCTCAGAGCAGGACAGAAATATCCCTCCCCTCGTCTCCGAGTAAAATAAAACAAACCATATTTTTTTTTGCCCAGGGTGACCACCTCGGGCGTCATGGAGGGTATGAAGAAAGTCAAGAAAACGGCCAACGGCTCAGCCGAGCCCCACGGCGAGAGAGAGAGCGCCGCGTGATGGACTTGGCCTCCTCCTCCTCCTCCTCCTCCTCCTCAATACACACTTCTCCTGTCCCTCCCCCCCTCCCCCTTAGGACAAGGCAGCACTTTTTCCAGAGAACTGTAATTTATTGATCCTTGGCTTCCCCTCCCTCGGTGGCACAGAAGCAAAGAGACGACCTTCCCAGTGTAAAAAAAACCATACGCACACACACACACACCTAACACAAGTCGGGCTTGGGCGGTGGTGGGTGGGGAGAAGGATAAAAATACAGCCAGGAAAAAAGAATCTACAATGGGGTTTTGTTCCTCTTGTCTTAAGGCTCGGGCTTTTCTTCTGGTGCCTAAGAGGAAGGGTTAAAGGACGGATGATGGTGGCGGCTTTCTTTTTTTTTTTAAAGAGATGGTTTTTTTTCCTCCCCCCCCTTTCCTCCTCTCCCTTTCTTTCCTTCTCCCTCTCCCACCCTCCCTCACCCTCTCCTTCTCTCCCACTCTCTCCTTCTCTCTCTCTCCCTTTCTTTCCTTCTCTCTCCCTCGTTCATCTTCCCTCCCTCTTTCTTTCTTTCCTTCTCCCTCCCTCACCCTCTCTTTCTCCCTCCCTCTTTTCCTCTCCATGTCCCTGTCTCCCTCTCTCTCCCTCCCACTACTTCCTTTTTTCTCCATCTCCATCCTCTCCCTTTCTTTCCTTCTTCCTCTCCTTCCCCCTCTCTCCCTCCCTCTCTGTGTTCCTGTCTCCCTTCTTCTCTCTCTCTTCTTGGTCTCCATCCTCTTCCTCCCTCTCCCTTTCTTTCCTTCTTCCTCTCCTTCCTCTTTCTCCCTCCCTCTCTCTCTGTGTCCTTGTCCCCCTCTCTCCCTCCCACTACCACTTCTCCATCCTCTCCCTTTCTTTCCTTCTTCCTCTCCCTCTCCCTCCCTTTCTGTGTCCCTGTCCCCCTCTCCCTCCCACTCCCTCCTCCTCCCTCCCTCCCTCTCCCTTTCTTTCCTTCTTCCTCTCCTTCCCTCCCTCTCCCTGTCTCCCTCTCTCCCTCCTTCTCCATCTCCATCCTCTCCCTCCCTCTCTGTGTTCCTCCCTCTCCTCCCCTCCAATATCTCTTGCGTTATTTGGAACACGAGCTTCGTTGGACTTCCGGATGGGGAAGCGGCGGCTTTGAAACGCGATCGGAGAGGTGTGCATAGGAGTGTATCAATCCGCGCAGCTTTCCGAAATGTAAAAAAAATAGGGTGAACTGCTTGGGAGGTGAATGGAAAGCTTTTGTGTGTGTCCTTTGGTGGTTGGCTTGGATGCCCCTTGCTGCGTTTAATCATTTCCCCCTTGGGTCCCCCCCCCCCACTTCTTTCAGCTTTCATTGGAGCGGAGGGCAAGGGAGGCATTTTGGTTCTCGTCCCGCCGAATCGGAAGCTGTTTTTTATTTTTGAAATTGCTGCTTCCGTCAGTTTCCGTGGCCTGGGTGGAACACCTTCCCTCGGGTGGCGGGAATGTATGCAATGGCGCGAGAGTTTAAATAGTAAATTATTATGATGTTTCCTTCCATTTCTCTTTGTTACAAAGCAGAGAAGGGTTTGTAATCCGTGGGAAGAAAATGGCATTATAAAACTCTGCAGAATTTACCAATCTTGGAAATTCCTCTCTTTACGCTCTGTAAAACTGTTACATATTTTGGACTCTCAATTCCCAGCACGTATTCCTGGGAAAAGGGTGTGTGAAAAGGCCCTTGCACTGGCTTCAGTTTACAAAATTAGGCTCTACTCTTCTGTAGCATGGCTAGTCAACACAACATCTGAAGCAATTACAACCCAGATCGGTCAACCCGGATTTGTGAGTGACCGACATCTTAGGAAAAGTGATTTTTTAAAAAAAATCCCCGCCCCTTTTCCTATTTCCTCCTGCCCTCCCCGACAGCACCGTATCATTCGATAAAAGGCCTGTGTTCGCCTATCATGCTAAGCCACAAATCATGGTTTAAAAGCCATCATGGTTGGGTGAATTTTAACCATTGTGGGCTTGATGTCTTGAAATAAAATCCATTGCTTAAGATAGCCAACGTAGGCATTTGAGAAGACCCCTGGCCGTGTCTTCTGTTAAATTAAGCGGAGCTGCTCAAGATAGCAAAATCTGAAGGTGTGGTTGTGTTCTGTTTTTGTGGTAAGGGGTGCTTCAGTTGATGGCTCCAGCAGCCCATGGTTGAGATTTTGGATGGCTGGTTCCCCAAACCTTAGATATTGCAGTGAGGTTGCAACCGTTTGGAGGTCGCAGAAGATTCGGAGTGGTTTTACAGCTCTTAGCAAGAAGGTAGACCTGAGTTTGTAATCCTTGGATCCTTTCTGATCCCAGCTACTGAGTGAATCTACTGCTGACTGTGTATCTATCCCAGAGATCTAGGACCCAGCCTTGGGGAAGGATATTTAAGCTTTATTGCTAACCCTTCTTGTTAAGCTTTATTGTTCAACACATTAAGCTCTGTTGCCAATCCCTTCTACGGTATTGTTAAATTTTCTTGTTAAGCTTTATGGCTAACTCTTTTTAAACTCTATAGGTAAGCCTTCTCCTTGTTAGGCTCTATGGCTAACTTTTCTTGTTACATTCTATAGCTAATCATTCTCCTTAAGCTCTATAGCTAATCCTCTTCTGTTAAGCACTATGGCTAGCTTTTCTTATTAAATCATGTGGCTAAATTTACTTCTGAAGCTCTAAAGCTAATTTTTCTCCTTCCTAAGATCTATGACTAACCCTTCTTGTTAAGTTCTATAGCTAAGCCTTCTCCTTGCTAAACTCTCTCGCTAACTCTTCTTGTTAAGCTCTATAGCTAAGCCTTCTCCTTGCTAAACTCTATGACTAAGTCTTCTAAGCTCTACAGCTAAATTTTCTTGTTAAGCTGTAAGGCTAGCTCTTCTTACTCATCTCCACTGCTGATCTTCCCCTAGTTCTTGTGGCTGAAACCGGCATCTGGTAACGTAGTCTGGGGACCGATTAGACTCCTCAAACGAACACAACAGTCGGGTGCGCGCGGGGGAATAAATTTTCGGGTGGCAGCCTTCTCTTTTGGGTAACTGTAAATCTGCAAGACGCACTCCCCTGGCTCTGTGGCTCACCTAGCACATCCCGAGAAGTGTCTAGAACGTACACCTTGTTAGTGGACATTGGATGTAATTGTACCATCAAACGTGCGCTTGTAAAAGCTAAAGGGAACCACGCACCTTGGTCCGATTTTGAACTGGATCTTGGTGGCACTGCCCGCACGGGGTGAATTTCCACTAGCCAAGCCCCAGATTCGGCTTCCTTTTGCACTGGGTGCACCGAAGTGGGTTTCAGATGCCCTGTTAACCCTCTATTAGTGAAAATATTTGGGGAAGGGTCGGGGGGGGGGAATGTCTTTGTAGGCCGAGCAGTCTCCAAAAGGTTTGCCTGGATAATTATCAAACTCCCTGCTTAGGAGTTTTTGAATAAATGTGAATAAATGTGCACCCGTCCTTCCAGCAGGCTTCTGGGAACCCCTTAATGGTAACGGCTCTCCAGCTGTTGCCCCTTACACCCTCCCCACCTCCGAAAAAGTTGCCGTGATACCTGTCTGGCCCTTCCATCTCCCACTGTCACCAACCTTCCCGGGGAGAACGTGCCTGCAAAAAAGGTTTGGTGCATTGCAGCATTTTCACGATGCAACCTGGTTAAGGGAATGGAAAAGACTGCTCGCTCTATCTCCCTCACCCACTCACCCTTTTTGCTTTCCCCTAAGCAAGCGGGACAAAACTGAGATGGGAGCCGGGGGGCGTTATTCTCTGTTGAGCGTGCAATGCCTTAAACTAAGCCAGCAACTTTCCTGTCCCTGCCAAGACCAGCCCACCGGTGCCAGAGGGAGTGTGGCTGTTGCTATTTGTTCTTTCCCCCACCCCTTTTTTTTTTCTGTTTGGGCATTCGTTCATTTTGGAAACGGGCAAAAAATATCCTTCCTGGGCTCAGGGTGGGAAGTCTCGGTGAGACGCGAGAGTGTCAGGATGTGGGAAAGACTGGTTTTGGATCCGAGAGACGTCAGATCTTTCCTCTCTGACTTTCCAACTCCAATCGGTGGTCTCCACAGGTCCAAAATTCCAGAAAAAAAAAAGGGACTTGTGAGAGTATTACCTAAAACCCATCGGCCTCTCTTAATCCGTTCCTCGCTGGAACAAAGCGGGTTCCGGGGCTTTTCAAACCAAAGTTTTGATTTATTCGGGGACTGCTTTAGATAGGAACGATACTCGGAGCTGAACAGAGCGATGTTTTATCAACTTCGGCCGTTTTTACAATGGATGGACTTCAACTCCCAGGATTCCCCAGCCAGCCAGCCAGCATGCTCAAAGATGGGTGGAATTCTGGGAGTTGGAGTCCGCTTGGAGGGATTTGAAGTGATACTCCTTAAGATGGAGATTTTTCCCCCCCTTCCCATTTTTCCAAGTTTCCTTCCCACGGCGGGTTTCATATACAGCACCTCTTTTGAATTATTATTATTACTTCTCCTCCCAGTGGGTTTTTCATGCATTTTTCTAGTCCATTCCTGAAGATTGGCGTTCTCGCACCTTAAAAGTTTTAATCCAAGGAAAACTTTTAAACGGCAAGCAGGACCAGTTCAGTCCTAGGAAAAACTTCCTGGGTCAATCTGGGAATAAAAGTTTATTATTTTTCCTCTCTTCCCCATTTCACTCCAAGGGAGGGAAGGGTAAAACAAAAAACAAACAAAAAAAAGTACATTTGGGGCTTTTTTAATGGGGGAAATTTCATTTAGGAACTTGGGGTGGGGGTGGGGGTTTGGTCCTTTTTTAATTTCCTTTTTTTAAAAAAATAAATAAAACAACAGTATTTCTGTGATGGGGCTGATATCAATTGAGGGTTTTACTTTCTCTCTATATAATGTGATTTCCCTGCTGTGGATCAGGTGTATAAATTAAAGAATTCATAACGAAGCGTGTTTGGCCTCTGATACTTGAATACCTTCTTTTGCTTGGAGGTGGGGAAGTCTGTCGGTCAGGTTTCTTTTTTCTTCGTAGGACAGTGTTGGTGAACCTTTTTGGCACCGGGGCCTGAAACGGGACTGCGCGCGCAGGGGAGACAGGAAACGGGAAGAACAGCTCCCCGGCATGTATGTGCGGGAGTGCTGGAAACCGGAAGAGCAGTTCCCCAGTGTGCACACGCGTGAGTGCTGGAAACCGGAAGAGCAATTCCCCGGCATGCACACGCGGGAGGGCTGGAAACCGGAAGAGCAGTTCCCCAGCGTGCACATGCGGGAGTGCTGGAAATCGGAAGAGCAATTCCCCGGCATGCACACGTGGGAGGGCTGGAAACCGGAAGAGCAGTTCCCCAGCGTGCACATGCGGGAGTGCTGGAAACCGGAAGAGCAATTCCCCGGCATGCACACGCGGGAGGGCTGGAAACCGGAAGAGCAGTTCCCCAGCGTGCACATGCGGGAGTGCTGGAAACCGGAAGAGCAATTCCCCGGCATGCACACGCGGGAGGGCTGGAAACCGGAAGAGCAGTTCCCCGGCATGCACATCTGCGAGTGCTGGAAACTGGAAGAGCAGTTCCCCGGCATGCACACGCACAAGTGCTGGAAACCGGAAGAGCAGTTCCCCGGCATGCACACGCGCGAGTGCTGGAAACCGGAAGAGCAATTCCCTGGCATGCACACGCGGGAAGGCTGGGAACCGGAAGAGCAGTTCTCCGCCATGCACACGCGCGAGTGCTGGAAATTGGAAGAGCAATTCCCTGGCGTGCACGCACAGGAGGGCTGGAAACTGGAAGAGCAATTCCCCGGCATGCACATGCGGGAGTGCTGGAAACCGGAAGAGCAGTTCTCCGCCATGCACACGCGCGAGTGC
>WNWU01000070.1:2132869-2152374 GCA_012654045.1 Ptyas mucosa
GGAAGGAAGGAAGGAAGGACAATGGGTGGAAGGTGGCGAGAGGCAGAAGGAGGGAGGGAGGGAGGGAAGGAAAGAAGGAAGGAAGGAAGGAAGGAAAGACAATGGGTGGAAGGTGGTGAGAGGCAGAAGGAGGGAGGGAGGGAAGGAGGAAGGATACTAAAGGGAAGGAAGGACAATGGGTAGAAGGTGGCGAGAGGCAGAAGGAGGGAGGGAGGGAAGGAAGGAAGGAAGATGAGAAGGAAGGAATGGAAATGAGAAGAAGGAAGAGAGGAAGCCATAGTGGAGCAGTGGTTAGACAGTAGTATTGCAGGCTAATTCTGCCATCTGCCAGCAGTTCGATCCAGACCATCTCAAGGTTGACTCAGCCTTCCATCCTTCCAAGATTGGTAAAATGAGGACCCAGATTGTTGGGGGCAAGAGGCTGACTTCTGTAAACCGCTTAGAGTGGGTTGTGAAGCAGTATATAAGTGCTATTGCTTGGGAAGGAAGGAAGGAAGGAAGGAAGGAAGGAAGGAAGGATCTCTCCAGCCATCTACAACTTCCCTGGCTGCTTTTCCCCCCTTTCCATTCAGTCCCCAGGAAACACAGGAGAGACAATCTAAGGAAGAACAAACTCTTCTATTTCCCTGGCCATCTTGCTACTAAATAAGTACAGAAACTTCACACTTCCTCCAGATGACACTCTCTTCCTTGGAAGGCATTTGAAAAAGCAAACTCTTTTGAACAATCTGGTGCGGAGTGGAGAGAAGCCTTTTGTGTGTGTGTGTGTGTGTGTGTGTGTGTGTGTGTGTGTGTGTTTTGTCTTGGCATCCTTTCCTTACATAACATCCTGGCCAAAATTTGGTCGTCTCTCTTTTTTTCTGGAGTCTTTATGGCTCAACCCTGCTAATTTTGGAATAGAACCTGACATGTGGTGGCCGAGGAAGGATAATTTTAATCCATTCGGACAGGACTTGGCTTTTTACGTCTTCATATTCGGAGGGAGAAATTGCTTTATTACATCCGTCATTCCTATCCGGGCGAAATTTATCAAAATAGGCAGAGGGCCTTTTAGCAGTCTAATCAGCTCTTAGGGCTCAAGGCAAGAGTGAAATGCTACCGGTTCGCACCAGTTCGGGCAAACCGGTAGGTAAAAAAAGCTACCGGTTTATCCGAACGGGTATTTCCGACGATCAGCTGTTGCCGCGTGAAATCCTGCTTTCTAAATCACGCGGCACAGCTGTTCCCTCCCCTTGCTGTTCTACTTACCTTCTTAAGCCTCCTTTTTCCATGCAAAGCATGCATTTGGTGTGTAGTGTGCATGTGGCAGCAAAGCAGTGGCAAACCGCGGAGGATTTCACCACTGGCTCAAGGTCTCTGTTACTGAGCCAACCTCCTTGGATTATTTTCACAGGCAAAATCCACAAGGCTGATGGAGAGCTATCCAAGGTCCTGATTTCAGTAGGCTGATTTGAGATTTTGAGTACGGTTAGTCCTTGACTTACAACCGTTCCAAGTTACAACGGCACTCAACAAGGGGACTTTTCCCACACTTAACGATGATTGTAGCATTCCCCAGGTATGTCACGCAATGAAAATTCGGATGCTTGGCAACTGGCATGTACTCATGATGGTTGCTTGCAGTGTCGTGGTGGGTCATATGATCCCCTTTGATCCCCAAGTCAATGGGGAAGCCGGATCCACTTCACCACCTTGTGACTAACAAATGGAGTGATTCACTTTAATAACTGTGGCAAGGAAAGTCGCCAAACTGGGGCAGAACTCATTTCATAACAACTGTCTCACTTAGCAACAGAAACGTTGGCCTCCATTGAGATTGTAAGTTGAGGACTACCTGTATACCCTGCCGTGCCCTTACATCACCAACTTCTCCAGTTGGGTAGATTGACACAATCGTCTTGCATCTAGGCAACATCATCAGTGCTACATGTGCTAACACTGGTGATATTACCTAGTTGGGTCGTGAAATGTCTGCAAGAAAATAACCAAGCTCAGAAACTACTGAGGACCCTACAATCATCTCCTCCTCCTCCTCCTCCTCCTCCTCCTCCTCCTCCTCCTCCTCCTCCTCCTCCTTCTTCTTCTTCTCCTTCTCCTCCTCCTCCTCCTCCTCCTCCTCCTTCTTCTTCTCCTCATTCTCCTTCCTCTTCCTCTTCCTCCTCTTCCTCTCCTTCTTCTCTTCCTCCTCCTCTTCCTCCTCCTCCTCTCCTCCTTCTCCTTCTCCTCCTCTTTCTGCTCCTCTTTCTCCTCCTCCTGTTCTTCTTCTCCTTCTTCTCCTTCTTCTTCTTCTTCTTCTTCCTCTTCCTCTCCTTCTCCTTCTCTTCCTCCTCCTCCTCCTCCTTCTTCTTCTTCTCCTCATTCTCCTTCCTCTTCCTCTTCCTCTTCCTCCTCTTCCTCTCCTTCTTCTCTTCCTCCTCCTCTTCCTCCTCCTCCTCTCCTCCTTCTCCTTCTCCTCCTCTTTCTGCTCCTCTTTCTCCTCCTCCTGTTCTTCTTCTCCTTCTTCTCCTTCTTCTTCTTCTTCTTCCTCTTCCTCTCCTTCTCCTTCTCTTCCTCCTCCTCTTTCTGCTCCTCTTTCTCCTCCTGTTCTTCTCCTTCTTCCTCTTCCTCTCCTTCTCCTTCTCTTCTTCCTCCTCTTCCTTCTCCTCCTCCTCCTCCTCCTTCTCCTCCTCCTCCTCCTCTTCTTCTTCTCCCCCTCCTCCTCCTCCTCCTCGCCGTAAACCCCTTTCCCTCCTAGCACTGATGACGTTACCTAGTTGGGTCACGAAACGTCCGCCAGCAAACAATCCGTCTTAGACCTGCTTTACATCAAAGCAGGGGAGCAAACCCCACCTTCCCTCATCCTGGAGTTGTTACCTAGTTGGGCAACGCAACACCGGCCAGCTTCAGATGGGAACCCAACCAAGGTTCAAAAGACCTTCCTTTCTTAAATCAGGGCTACCTTTGCAAAAGGAAAAAAAAAAGGCTACCTGGCAAACCTTTTGTCATGCTCTCTCTCCTTCCTTTCCTCCCCCCCCCTTTCCTCTCCTCCCCCCCTCCCCACTTTTCAAGGCCCGGATCGATCCGAGGGGCGCGGAAGAAACCCAGCCGGAGGAGGAGAAGACAAAAGACAGGCAGGCAGCCCATCTATCCGCCCTCTTCGGCTTCGTCCCTTATTGGTGCAAGATCCCAGCCGCGTCGTCGGCGTCGAGGACTACAGCAGCCCAACGCAGTACCAGCCGCGGCCGAGCAGAGCCGGGGAGGGCAGGAAAGCGAGAGGAGGGCGTTTGTAACCAGGGACGACCGCGGCAACACTTGGCACAGCTCTGGGCAGGAGAGAGAAAGGGGAAGCTGAGCGGAGAGACGCTCTTTTTTCCCTCCTGCAAAAAAAAAAAAGCAAAAACAAAAACAGAGCAGGTTGGGGAGGAAGAAAAAAAAGAAAGAAAAGGAAGCAAGAAAGAAATCCATTCATCATTGGCCTTCGGCTTGCTGGCTTCTTGTCTTTGGAATTCTCCCTCCCTCCCTCCCTCCCTCCCTCCCTCTCTCTCTCTCTCTTCTTCCTTTCCTTCCCTTCTTCCTGTTGTTTTCTTTTGGGGACGCAGGGAACGTCAGCTTTCCCCCTCACCCCAACCTCCACCAATCCGTTATGGAGCCAAGGGCTGCTTGTCATCTGCAGATGCTCCTTTGAAGACCCTCGAGAGACGCTCAAAGAAGGACTCTGTCGGTCTGTCTCCGAACCTCTCCGGATTGCAGCGGATCCCTCCCACCCGTTTCCACCCCCCCTGCCATCCTTTGCCCCCCCACCCCACCCGCTCTCCTGCGGCTCGTGGGTGGGGGGATTGCAAGGAGACCGAGAGGGTCCGCTTTGGAGGGCCAGGCGGTCCCTCTTCCCCCGGACTTTGCCCCCCTCCCGGCAAGCTTCCTATATGAGTCTTCCTCCTGCCCAGGAGAGCCATTGGGCCCAATTGATGCCTTGCTGAGCCTGGATTCGCCTGGATTCGCCACCATGGGCAAATCGAACAGCAAACTCAAGCCTGAAGTCGTGGAAGAGCTGACCAGGAAAACATACTGTAAGTTTCTTTCTTTCTTTTGCCTTCTCTTGTCCTGTTCCTTCTTATGCCCCATCCTTCCTTTTCCTCCTTTCCCTTCTTCCTTCCTTCCTTCCTTCCTTCCTTCCTTCCTTCCTTTCCATAGCATATTATCCTTTCTTCCTTCCCTCCCTCCCTCCCTCCCTCCCTCCTTTCTTCCTTTCCATAGCATATTACCATTCCTTCCTTCCTTCCTTCCCTCCCTCCTCCCTCCCTTCCTTCCCATAGCATATTACCCTTCCTTCCTTCCTTCCTTCCCTCCCTCCCTCCCTCTTTCCTTTCCTTTCCTTTCCTTCCCTTTCCTTCCCTTCCCTTCCCTTCCCTTCCCTTCCCTTCCCTTCCCTTCCCTTCCCATCCACACCACCAAACCATCCAATTCTCCAACTTTCTAGACCTGTCTCCTGATAAGAGACCTCTGAGCTCAAAATACCTCCATTCATTCCTCTTTTTTTCTGGGGTTGGGGTGGAGCTGAAGATGCTCTCTCTCTCTCTCTCTCTCTCTGTGTGTGTGTGTGTGTATGTGTGTGTGTGTGTGTGCATTGTGTTGAACAATTCTGCTCTAGCCAGCCCAGGGCTGAGCAGGGAAAGGAGCAGCCGGGGAGGTGTGCTTGAGTTGCATGGTGCAATCTGCTGCATTGCTTTAAAGAGGGGCGGGAGGGAGGGGGAGGGAGGGAGGCAGCTCCCGGTGGGGTGTTATTATTGTCAGGGCTGCAGGAAGAGAAGGAACAAGGAGGAGGGGGCCTTCTCTCTCTCTCTCTCCTCTCTCTCTCCTCTCTCTCTTTTCTCTCTCTCTTTCTCAGTGATTCATGCAGCTTCTTGCCCCGAGCTGTTTCTCCAACAGCATTCTGGCACCCCCTTTGGCTTCTCCTGGGGTGGGCGGGGGCTGGCCAGAACTGGAAAGCAGGCGCACACGGGAGGGACATGCCAGGAAAGGAAGAGGAGGAGGAGGAGGAGGAGGAGGACAGATACTGGGAGAGGAGGAGGAAGAGAAGAGGGAGAAGGAGAAGAGGAGGAAGAGAAGGAAGGGGAAGAGGGAAAGGAGAAGGGAGAGGAGGAGAAGGAGAAGAGATAAGGGCAGAAGGAGGAGGAATAGAAGGAGAAGGGGAAAAGGCGGAGAAGGAAGAGGAGGAGGAGGTGAGGTGGAGGAGGAGGAGAGACAGGAAGAGGAGGGAGAAGGAAGAGGAACGGGAAAAGAGGAGGAATAGGAGGCAGAAGAAGGAGAGGAGAAGAAGGAGAAGGAAGAGGAGGAGGAGGAGGTAAGACAGGAAGAGGAATGGGAAAAGAGGAGGAAGAAGAGAAGGAGGAACTTGGGTAGACGTGCTGATGGCTGCATTGAATTCTTGGACGTTTTCAGTCCTGGGAGGGCCATTCTGTCAATCTTTGGCTTCCTCTCACCTTCCCAGCTTTAAATGCTATTTGCAGTTTGAAAATGGGGGAAGGGGAAGGGGCAGGGAGCTGTCCAGAATCTGTCAAGAGGGGGTGGGTGGGTGGGTTGTGCAGCCGAAATGCGCCTGATGCATTTATTTCCCTATTTATTTGATTCAATAGCCTTTTACTATTTTTGTAACCGACTCGATGCAAAATCCAAAGTCAACGAATTCTGTTTCGTTTTCCTCTCGCTTCTCTCTTCATTTCCCCCGCCTCTTTATTTTCTTTTCCTTCCCCCAAAACTCTTTTTTTTTTTTTGAAGGGAGGGTCCCCCATTTTGGTCAGCAAAGGCGTCTCCCCCCCTTCTGAGCGGTTTCTCCCCAGTTGCATCTTTAAACTACGCAATAGTTTTGTGCCTTTTGATGGGTTTTCCAGCATTTAAAGTACCCCTGGATTGGAAAACTTGAATTTTGCTCTTAGATTGCTGAGTTTCTGGATGGTTGCAGAGATTTTTTTTTTCCCTCTCTTCTTCGCACAGGGCTCAGTCACTCAAAGTTTGTGATAAGAACTGAGTTGTGCTCTTTCAGTCTGGTTTGCTGCTTGGCTCACTGGCTTGAGTTACCTGGAGCCATTTGGCTTTACAGGAACGGGTGTTTTTTTTTTTTTTAGTCGTATGCCAACCTTTCTCTGTGCCGCCTCCGTTCTTTTTAAAGGGAAAAGCAAGTTTCTAGTTCTCATTGTGGTGCCCGTGTATTTTCACTGGCTTGATAATAATTTTGTGAGGTTTCAGAACGGGGATTATTTTCCCCATCACGTCTCCTTCTACACGTGGCTGTAAAAAAAAAACAACTACACAATTATATATTATTCTCCTTGGTTTGATCCGACAAACTTAATTTCCCTAAATCAGGTGAGCAGAGGTCCACTTTTCAGAGAGACAAAACACAGCTTCAAACATCATGTTGTCCTTTTCCTCCCCCCCCCCCAGCAAAAAAAGTCCATAAGGGGTTTCCACTCTCTAGTAGGAAAGTTATCCTAACTAGACCCCAAAACTGCTCTCCTTCTAAAGTGGCTCTTTTCCAAATTTTGCAGTGCATTCTGTCAAGGACCTTGGAGTACTCATCTCTAAAGATCTAAGTGCCCGAGCTCACTGTAACAACATTGCCAAAAAGGCATTAAGAGTTGTTAACCTAATCTTGCGTAGCTTCTTCTCTGGTAATGTTGTGCTACTAATCAGAGCATGCAAAACCTTTGCTAGACCAATTCTTGAATACAGCTCATCTGTCTGGAACTTGCACTGCATATCGGAGATCTATACAATCGAGACAGTCCAGAGATATTTTACGAGAAGAGTCCTCCATTCCTCTACCCGCAATAAAATACCTTATGCCACCAGACTCCAAATTTTGGGCTTAGACAACTTAGAACTACGCCGACTTCACCTAAGCATAGTACATAAAATGATCTGCCACAATGTCCTACCTGTCCAGTGACTACTTCAGCTTCAACCGCACTAATACACGAGGAAACAATAGATACAAACTCAAGGTAAACCGCTCCAAACTCGATTGCAGAAAATACGACTTCAGCAACAGAGTGGTCAATGCCTGGAAGGCACTACCTGACTCTGTGGTTTCTTCCCCAAACCCCCAAAACTTTAACCTTAAACTGTCTACTGTTGACCTCACCCCATTCCTAAGAGGTCTGTAATACTTTTACCTCCTTCATCTTATACACGCTTGACAAATAAACTTAAACCTGTTTTTAAAAAATGGAGGACTTTGTAAAGAGGTTTTGGCCGCCATGCGAAAATAGCATTTTCCTGATGCTTTGTAATGTCTTTGGGTCTCATCCCACGCTGTTGGAAGCGGCGTTCCTGAAATCCCAGAGAAAGACATAGCTGCTTTAATGAGTTCTAGGTCGAGGTAGCTTTGTGTCTCTTGCACAATCCAAGATAATCTGAAATGTGCCCGGTTTTTAAAATAACCCACTTAGGATTTGCGATAGCGAGAATTGTGAGAAATGAGCCTCAAATATTTTTTAACAGGGACTGTTAAAAAAATAATAATAATAAGATTTTTTAATTTGGCAAGCTGAATTTGACATATTTGCAAAAAAAAAAAAAAAAAAAACGACAAACTGACAGAGACAGCCTGTGAAGTCCTTCCAAAAATGACAAATGGGAAGAGACTCAAATTCACCCAAGCCAATTGCATTGCTAACGTGGCCATTTTGAAAACAGCTAAAAGCAAACCACACTTGAGGCCATCCATCCTGCTGGTGAGTTATTTAAAAACCTTTGCTTTGGCCCACTGGGTTGTGTTTTCTACCTGGGCAGTCTAGCTGCTAACTAGCTGATATTAGATCTGTCAAATCCGGAGGCAGGAAATTGCTTTGTGGCTTGTAAGTTTTTATAAAATGAGGATTGTAGGAGCCAAACTTTTTGATTTATTGAGCACTGTTTTTTGGTTTTTTAAAAAATTTGATTTATATGCCGCCATTCTCCGAAGACTCAGGGCGGCTTACAGTGCGTTAAGCAATAGCCTTCATACTTTTGTATATTTTGTATATAGAGTCAGCTTATTGCCCCCACAATCCGGGTCCTCATTTCACCTACCTTAGAAAGGATGGAAGGCTGAGTCAACCTTGAGCCTGGTGGGATTCGAACTTGCAGTAATTGCAGGGCAGCTGAATGTTAATAACAGTGCTTTATTCTACTGTTTCTCAGTCAAGGGTGAGGGTCCTTAGCGCTCTCTGAAATTGGCTGTTTTCTTGCAGGCGTTTCATTACCCAACTAGGTAACATCGTCAGTGCTAGAAGGGAGGACAGTTTGGGAGGAGGAGGACTGTGGGGTCCTTGGTGCTCTCTGAGCTTGGCTGTTTTCTTGCAGACGTTTCATTACCCAACTAGATTTCATAATCAGTGCTAGAAGGGAGAGAGCAAGACTCACTCTCTTCTTCTTCTTCTTCTTCTTCTTCTTCTTCTCCTTTTTCTTCTTCTTCATAGAATAGAATAGAATAGAATAGAATAGAATAGAACAGAACAGAACAGAACAGAACAGAACAGAACAGAAGAGTTGGAAGGGGTCTTGGAGGTCTTCTAGTCCAACCCCCTGCTTAGGCAGGAAACCCTACATCACTTCAGACAAATGGTCTTTCCTCCTCCTCCTCCTCCTCCTCCTCCTCCTCCTCCTCCTCCTCCCTACCTTCTTCTCCTACACTCCACACACCACTTCCTCTTACCACTGATGATGTTACCTAGTTGGGTCATAAGATGTCTAAGAAAACAGTCAAGCTCGGAGGGCCCCTCATTTCAACCCCGAGCTACGGTTGTTCTCCTTTATCGATAAAGATGATAATTGCTGTATGGCCAAGGAAGGGAAGTGCGATTTGGTAGCTGCAAGAAGCAGATTGTCTCGTTGATCACACAGATTGCAGGTAGCCCTCGACTTAACAACCACAGTTGTTGAGCCCAACGTGTCTGCTGCTAAGCAAGACAGCGGTTAAGTGAGCTTTGCCCTGTTTTACAACCTTCCTTGCCACGGTTGTTAAGCGAATCATTGCAGAACAACTTGCCTGCAGAAGCTGCGAATGCTCCAACACTGGGAGTTTTTAAGAAGAGGTTGGATAACCCTTTGCCTGAAGCGGTGTAGGGTTTCCTGCCTAAGCAGGGGGTTGGACTAGAAGACCTCCAAGGTCCCTTCCAACTCTGTTATTCTAAATTCTAGTTATTAAATTAGCAACATGGTTGGGAAGTGAATCTGGCTTCCCCACTGTCTTTGCTTGTCAGAAGGTCGCAAAAGCGGATCACAGGACCCCGGGACACTGCAACGGTCATAAATACGAGTCAGCCTGATCAATTTTGATCACGGGATCTTGGGATGCTACAACTGTCTTTTGAGAGAAGAAAATCCCATTTGTCAGTGCGGTTGTAACTCCGAACAGTCAACGAAGTATTGAAAGGGACCGGTTTTTAATGTCTATATATCTAAGACGGCGCCAAATTCCACTTTTCGACCCATCTGGATGCAGTTCTCGCCACAGCCAAAGGAATAAAAGCTTAAAAGCTTTAGTAGACAAAAAAAAAAAACCTACTTGCCTTCGGTTTCTGAAGGGTTACAAACGAAATGCAAATTCTCCATTTGGCATCGGATAATATTTTAAATTGTACATTTTGTTCCTTTGGTGTCTCCCCCCACCCACCCACACCCCCCGCGCCAAAGAGGGCCGGTTCGAAAGAGAAAGCTAAAATGAGGAAGCCATGAACTCCAGCCAGGAAGGAAGGGAGCTCATGATGCCTTCAGCCCTGCGAAATACTTGGAAACCAGTTCTGGACTTTGTGCTTGAGGTGGAGGAAAAAAAAAATTGGGGGTTTTGCTGGCTAGATAGGTTCGTTGCTATAGAAATGGCTACTATACACATTAAGTCATTACAGTCATTGGCCATCAATCAAATTGCTTTTTTTTTCTGTCCGGAAATCAACCATGTAATTTAAGACTGGGCAAGCTACCATCTGATTTATTTTCTTTTAAATTCTTACGAACGGCTTTGGTCGAAGCAAACTTGCAGAATCGTACACGGATAGTCTTCAACGTGCAGCTTTTTGTTTAGTGACCATTTGAAGCAACAAACGCCACTGGAAAAAGTGACTTACGACCGTTTTTCACACTTACGGCCGTTGCAGCATTCCCCGTGATCAAAATTCGGACGCTCGGCAACGGACTCGTACTTATGACGGTCGCAGTGTCCCGGAGGGGTGTGTGTGTCATGTGATCCCGTTTGGTGACTGTCTGACAAGCGAAGTCGATTGGGGGAAGGGAAATTCACTGAGCGACCGTGTTACTCGCTTAACGACTGCAGTGGTAACAATTGTGTCAGGAAAAGCTGCAAAACTCCATTGAAGAACCATCTTGCTTAATGACAGAAATGTTGAAGAACCATCTTGCTTAGTGACTGAAATGTTGGGCTCCTTTGTGGCCGCAAGTCGAGGACTAGCTGTATTGCTTTCAGTCGTTGCAAGTCTTTTTGTCAATATTTTGTGGATTTGAGATTGCTGAATTTAGTTTTTTGGAAACCCACCCAAAAAATGGCATCGGACGGCTTTCTCCTGACTGCCTGATTTACACGTGAGTTTTTGTAGTTTCGGCCAGGATGAGCTAGGAGGCGGTAACGTTTTCTCAAGAAAAGTTGGCGCCTGCATTTCCTTTATTTTGCATACAACTACCGTCGTGATGAATATTGATTACAGATACGATTAATAGTAACAGGGTTGGAAGGGAGCCTGGCGATCATCTAGTCCCAACCCCCTGCTCACACAGGAGACCTACACTAGGGATTCGAACCGGCGAACTGCCAAACTTTCTGATCGGCAAGCTCAGCGTCTCCTGGTTTTGGAGACAGCTCAGAGTGGGACATAATAAAATTCATCTTCAGGAAAGAAAGAGAAAAAAAACGGCGATAAGAACAGAGGTAAAACCAAGCCTCATAAAACAAAACCATAAAAATTCTACAATGACAAGCAGCACAATTACACAACGGGAGCTTGGCTTGACAAGGCCCATCTCGTTTTAGATTAAGGGCGGCTCTGAAAAATTTGAAACTAGCAATTTTTTTTCCTGCGTTTCAATGTCTTGGCTTCTTGGGAGTGGAACATTGCTGCCATGATTAAATGAATAACAGAGTTGGAAGCGACCATAGAGGTCTTCTAATCTAACTCCCTTCCCCATACTATGCTGTCCAGTCTCTTCTTAAGGGCCTCCAGGGATTGAGCACCCACAAGGCAAACTCTTCCGTTGATTAATTGTTCGCACTGTTAGGAAATTTCTCCTTAGTTCTGAGTTGCTTCTCTCCTTGATGAGTTTCCACCCATTGCTTCTTGTCCTGCCCTCAGGTGCTTTGGAGAATAGCTTGACTCCCTCTTCTTTGTGACAGCCCCTGAGATATTGGAAGACTACTATCATGTCTCCCCTGGTCCTTCTTTTCATTAAACTAGACATACCCAGTTCCTGCAACCGTTCTTCAGCCTCCAGTCCCCTCATCCTCTTTGTTGCTCTTCTCTGCACTCTTTCCAGAGTCTCCACATCGTTTTAATAACATGGTGACCAAACCTGGATGCAGGATTCCACGTGTGGCCTTAACAAGGCCTTATAAAGTGGTATTAACACTTCACGCGATCTTGATTCTATCCCTCTGTTCATTGCAACCTCGGACTGCATCGGCTTCCATGCCAATCGGCAAGCACCTGGATTTTGATCATGGGATGCCGTGCAAGGATCACGCCTAAGTAACTTTTTTTTTTAATGTCGTCTCAACTTAGAAATGAAGCTCATTGAACGCATGGATGTAAGTCAAGGGCTACCTAATGAAGATGGTTAGCGAGGTTAGATTCAACTTTTTTTCGCCCCGCGGATTCTCAGTTTGAAACCTTGGTGCAACGCATTCTCTTCTTTCTAACAATTGCTTTATTCTGCAGGAAAAAAAAAAACGAGCAAGGGGAGGAAAAAAAAAACCCCTCTATTTTCTGCCCCCGGAAAAGCTGTTCAGTTTTGGTGTCTCAACCTGGCGACATGCCACGGCAAACTCGTGTGGGCCGGCTGGCTGTTTTCCTTGGAATCGTCAAGGAAAAATAATAATAATCAAAGCTTGTAAATACGATTTGTTGGCGAAAAGGGCTCAGCAGGGAAGGTGAGAAAACTGGGGCTGACGTTCAGTTCCTCGAGGGCGATCAGCGCCAAAGACCATCTGCTGAGATGGGAGCAAGCAAATGATAGGGAGTCCTCCACTTATGACCGCCATTCAAGGCCAAGGGGGTTGTTCAGTGAGTTTTGCTCCATTTTACAAGATTCCCCCCCCCCAACTGATGTTATAAGCAAATCGTGCGGTTGTTAAAGCAAGCCGATGGACGTTGCTTTGTGGCAAGCCGGCGGGGAAAGTTACAAAGAGTGGATCACATGACAGGACAGTGCAACAGGCAGAAGTACATGCCAGTTGCCAAGCAAACTAACTGATCATGTGACCACGGGGGAATGCGGCGAGAGTCATAAATGTGAAAATCGGTCGTAAGTCACTGGTTGAGTGTCGTCGTAGCTTTGAGCGTTCACTAAACGAATGGTCATAAATCAAGGTTTACCTGTACTTTGGGGCAAAATAATGCTGGGATGCATGCAGAAATGAAAGCAAGCATTGACCATTTAACCACCCCTCCAAAATAAGTCTATTGGCTGATTTTTTCCAATCTGGGGTTGTTGGTAGCAAAAGCCAACATTTGCCTTTTAAATTTCATCTAAGCAACAACAAAAAATACCTCCAGAATTGGTATACTTGGCATAAATTTGTATAAATTTTTACAAATTTATACAATTTGTATAAATTTGAAGCACCCCCCCCCCCCCCTCACCAGAGCATCAGTCTAACCCAGGGCTCCAGGGAACAGACAATTGACAGACCAGGAAAAAAAAGAGAGCGAGAGTTTTTCTTGTAACCCCTCCAACTTTATTTCCCGATTGTGTTCTGCAAGATATTAGCGATAAATTATAGCGTTTATTCAATCGCCTTGCTATTTTTATAACATCTAGGACAATGTTCCATTTGCCAAAGCAGCTGCATAATTCAGAGGTTCAGAATTCGAGAGATTACGCCAAAATGATGGTTAGAAAACTGTGAACTCACTCAGTCGGTAAACGGTGGTTTTTGATTTTCTAAGAAACCTTCCCTTGCTGTGCTAATAATAACACTTTGGTAGCTGTGCATGGAATTTCTGGAGAACTTTATCGGAAGCGGGTGGATGCCATGTGTGACTTGCAGAAGGGACCTTCTCAGGTCCTTTTTTCCACCAGACATCAGAAAATCATTCATCCTTTAAATTGATGGGTTGAATTTGTTGGATGGACAACCTATGACTGTAGATCTACGACTTTCCGTATCTGTCCTATTTGGGACTCTTTAAGGTTTATTACGGGATACAGTGGCTAAGACGCTGAGCTTGTTGATCGAAAGCTTGGCAGTTCAGTGGTTCGAATCCCTAGTGCCATGTGACGGGGTGAGCTCCCGTGACTTGTCCCAGCTTCTGCCAATCTAGCAGTTCGAAAGCACGTAAAAAAAAAATGCAAGTAGAAAAAATAGAGACCCCCTTTGGTGGGCAGGGAACAGCGTTCCGTATGCCTTTGGCGTTGAGTCATGCCGGCCACATGACCACGGAGACGTCTTCGGACAGTGCTGGCTCTCTGGCTTTGAAACGGAGATCAGCACCGCCCACTAGAGTCGGGAACGCCTAGCACATATGTGCGAGGGGAACCTTTCCCTTTAAGATTTTTTTCACCATTTTGGATGTTCAACTCCCTCCATCCCATTCAGAGATGGTCGATTTCATTATCTTTCGGATCTCTTCTGTGGATTTGGGCTGATTCTCTTCTGTCAATTCCCTTCTCTAAAAGCCACCATTAAATATTTCATTGCCTCTGAAGACACCTTAATTGCAATGAGCTATTTGGCCGGAGAGCCCTTTTGCAGGAGAATTGGCAACCCTAAAGGATGGGTTGAGGTGAGAAGTTGCAGATTTAAGGAACCAAATCTTTATAGAGGGTGAAGGAGAGAAATCGTGTGGTTTTTTTCCCCCTGAGAGAGCTGGAAACTTAACATCTAAGTTTCTTATCCCTGACTCATCCACGTTTTTGTGAGCCAAAAACTTTGCCAGCCGAGCACCGTAGCACAAAGTCATTCTCTGTTTACTCAGCAAGTTACGTACGTTTTAATACCGTTGAATAAATCTGTAGCTTTTCTTCTGTTAATTAGCTGGACACGCCAACATTAATTGAAAGCAATAAGCCGATCGCTAATGAAACTATTTTGCGGGAGGGACGCACAAAATCGTAAGCTAAACAAATTGGCTGGTTTCCAAGTTCACACTCACTGGCAAAAAGCCAACTACACTGAAGCTAACCAGTAGCAGTAACTTGTGGTATGGTGCAGCCTAGTTCTGCAATGCCGGGAGAATCGGAAGAAAATTGGATTGGTTGAAATCCGTTGAGCGAATCCTCAAAAGATTTATTTATTTTGGTTCCCTCTTGCACAAAAGCAGCTTTTTAATTTTTGACCTTAGCCTCAAGGTGCCTGAGAACATCTCATGAGGCATGTTGGCAAAATTAATTATTTCAAATGAGATCGCTCGGAGTCTTCTTTAACTAGATTTACGGAGATGAACATGGGAGGGATATAAGAATCCCAGCCGCTGAATTATTGTCAATTTAAACCATCTGATATCTCCAGTTCATCAGACAAGAGTGTTTCGTATTTCTTTTGAATGGTTTTTTTTGGGGGGGATGGAATTCAGCAAGACGGGGCGTGGGTTTTTTTTTTTTACTGACAATTGATTAAATTGCATTTTGGCCATTTATGACCCACCTCCACAGAATCATTACACCTTTCCTTTGATTGCTTTAGAGCTGATTTTACTATTGGAAGTGGTAGAAAAATGGAATGGAATGGAATAGAATATGGAATGGACTGGACTGGACTGGACTGGACTGGACTGGACTGGACTGGACTAGACTAGACTAGACTAGACTAGACTAGAATAGAATAGAATAGAATAGAATAGAATAGAATAGAATAGAATAGAATAGTTGGAAGGGACCTTGGAGGTCTTCTAGTCCAACCCCCTGCTTAGTGAGGAAACCCTACATCACTTCAGACAAATGGTTATCCAACTTCTTCTTAAAAACTTCCAGTGTTGGAGCATTTACAACTTCTGGTGGCAAGTTGTTCCACTGATTCATTGTTTTCCCTGTCAGGAAATTTCTCCTTAGTTCTAGGTTGCTTCTCTCCTTGATGAGTTTCCATCTTTTGCTTCTTGTCCTACCCTCAGGGGCTTTGGAGAAGAGCTTGACTCCCTCTTCTTTGGGGCAGCCCCTGAGATGTTGGAAGACTGCTATCATGTCTCGCCTGGTCCTTCTTTTCATCAGACTAGCCATGCCCAGTTCCTGCAACCGTTCTTCATATGTTTTAGCCTCCAGTCCCCTAATCCTCTTTGTTGCTCTTCTCTGCACTCTTTCTAGAGTCTCCACGTCTTTTTTACATCGTGGCGACCAAAACTGAATGCAGGATTCCAAGTGTGGCCTTACCAAGGCCTTATAAAGTGGTATCAACCCTTCACATGATCTTGATTCTATCCCTCTGTTTATGCAGCCTAGAGATTGCTATTATTGTGATATGTCGCACTTTCTTTCTCCTTGGCTGCTCCCAAAGAACCTCTAGCAGTTATCTGATTGATGTGAATCACTTTCATCGTTGAGAACTGGGCGGTAGACGAGTTTAAATAACTATTAATATTGGTTGTACAGTCAGGCCGATGTTTCGACTGGATTTGGCCATTTTGTCTACCCACTGAGTCCTTCCCAAGGACAACGCAGATATTATGGTTTGATGGCGTTTAAAGGTATGGTTGCAGGATGTCAGTTGTTCCCAGGCAGGCTGCCTTTTGCAATTGACCGAGGGTGCTTTTGTCAATTCCAACGGTGTTGAAGTGCTCAAATAATACATTACGGTCGTGGTTCTTCACACAGCCTGAGGTTTAGACTGCATGTAGAATTTTTTTTCGTCCCTTCTGTGGAATCACCCAGGACGTCATAGGAGTTAAAATCTGAAGCTGGAATAGGTGACTCGTTTCTCATTTCTCACCGCTGGCCTTTTTAATGTTTAACCGGAACAGTGGGGAGTTTTAAGCATTAAAACCATTAGAGCAGAGCCGAGGGGGAAAAAAAACTGAATATAATTGAAAACGCATCTGGAAAAGACAGGGCTGCATCGTTCATTAGCCTTCTAAATTATAAATTTGCAACTGGCCTTGTTTGATTCCAGGCTTCCTTTGAATTTTTGAGTAAGGCACCAATGCAATTGCCCCAAAGGTGTTTGTGCCAGAGTGAACCACAGGCTAAATATTTAGTTCCCAGGCTGGTAATGTTTGACTGGAAAGCTTAAAATATTTCTCTTTGATTTAGGCTGGAGAGGAGAGACAGAGACAGAGACAGAGAAAGACAGAGAGAGAGATTCACAGAGAGAGAGAGAGACAGAGACAGAGACAGAGACAGAGACAGAGACACACAGAGAGAGAGAGAGAGAGAGAGAGAGGGAGAGAAAATTGGTATTTAGTGTGTCACATATTTTTTTTTTTGAAATTCAAAAAAGCATGCAAATTTGGCATCTTGCAAAAGTCATGCATCGATAATTAGCTGTTTCTTTTCCAGCTTTGCAGCAAAATCTTGGCACGTATGTATTTTTGGTTTGCTGCCTCAGCTGCGGGAGAGAGCCAGGGTTTTTTTTTTCCCCCAAGCACAAAGTCCCTATTTGTTAAAACTTATTTAAAGTTTTGAAATCCTGATGGAACTTATTTCACTGATGGCGAAACAGGGAAGATTGAGCCTCCATCTAAATTCGCAAGGGGTGCAGACTCCAAGCTGCGCCGTAATATTATCTTTTTCAATCCAGGTAGTCCTCGACTTACAACAATTTGTTTAGTGGCCGTTTGAAGTTACAAGGGCACTGAAAACACAGCCATTTCCTTTGCTTAGGGTTGGAGTCAGCAACCTGTGGCTCTGGAGCCGCATGCGGCTCTTTGGGCCTCTGCTGTGGCTCCCTGTCAGATGATCCCACCACTGGCTGGCCCCGCCCATCGCCCTCCCCTCCCAGTCACTCCTCACCTGGCCTGAGAAGGTAAGGGTGACGGTGGGAGATGGAGAAGCAGCCGGGTCAGAGACAGGGAGATACAGAGAGAGAGGGAGAGGAAGGGAGAGAGGGAGAGAGATGTCAAAAGGTTTTTGTGGTTCCCGGTGTTTTTTAATAACTGGTTCTCTGTCCTAATGACCGGCTGGGTAGGCGTGGCTGGGGGTGTGTGTCATGTGACTGGTGGAAGTGAGTGACATTGAGTTGGCCACGCCCACCTAGGTTTTGTGGCTCCCGGTGTTTTCTTTTCTGTGGGAAACGGGTCCAAATGGCTCTTTGAGTATTTAAGATTGCTGACCCCTGGTTTAGGATGACAGAGATGGAAATCAGGTAAGACGACAAGAGAAGCCCTGTTTTGCTCCACGAGCCCCAAATTAAGAAGACCCCCCCTAAAAAAAAAGGCCAAGCGCTTATTTCAAAGTTCAGAAAAATATAAGACGGGGTCTTATTTTTGGGAGTGGGTGGGGAAACGGTACCTCTGGCCAAAGCTGGCTTAGAATAAGATTGCAAGCAGGGAAAACTTTTAAAACGCTGTGAACTCTCTAAAACAGAACCAGAACACTGTAAAGTCTCTTTCTGTGTCTTTTTTATTTTTTTATTTTTAAAAGGAAAGAAAATGCCAAGCCATTTTCTTTCTTCCGGCGGCTTGCGATCGATTCCTTAATTCAATTCATGCTCTCAAAAGAGCCGTGGCCGTTTGCAAAATCACTCCAGATCAATTCAGATGTCTGGAACTCCTTGTCGTAGCTTTGGATAGGGGAGGAGGTCTCTGCAGGGTGGCACCGTTTACAGTCCTCGAATTACGACCGCGGTTCAGCCCAAAGTTTCCGTCGCTAACCAGGATAGTTGTTAAGTGAATCTTCAGTGCGACCGTCATAAATATGAGCCTGTCTGAATGTTGATCGCGTGTCCATGGAGATTTTTCAACGGTCCTGTGTGAAAAATGGTCGTAAGTCCCATTTTTCGGTCCTGTTGTAACTTTGAACAGTCGCTAAATGAATGGTTATATATCGAGGACTACCTGGATTGCAGAGAATTGCCTTGTGTGCTGTTGTGTCATTTGGGACTGTGTGGTTTGGCCTTCTGGCCATTTCAGGTCGTTCTCGACTTGCAACCATTTGTTTCATGAAGGTTCAGACTTACGACGGTATTGAAGAAAGTGACTAGTCCTCAGAGTTACAACTGTCAGACTATCCCCGAAGGTTACCCAATTGCAAATTGGGTGCATGGCAATTGCTTCACACTTACGACGGTTGTGGCGTCCTCGCAATCACGCGGTCGCGATTTGCAAACTTCCCAGCTAACCTCCGAGAAGTGAAGTCCAAGGGTGAAGATGAATTTCCCGAACGACCATGTGATTCACTTAATGACCACTCCATAACCACCACCGGGAACAGGTTTTTAAAATTGGGACCGGTCACGTGATGATGTAACCCAACAGTCGCCTCACTTAGCAACCGAAATTTCGCTCCCAATTGTGGTCGTAAGTCAAGGACTAGCTACATGCCAAAGCACATACCGGTTCCTTTTTTTCCAATGTTCCAAGTCATGAATCCATATTGATTTACAGTGTTTCACGCTAATTAAAATTCCCCTCCAAAGACTTGTACGGCTAGAGTCCCAATTTAATATCCTTTGTGCTCAGAAATATTTAATATTCCCTCTTTAGGCTTATTAGGAATTGATTGCCACAAAGATGGGAAGATTTCTCTCTTCGCAAACGATCTTTGCTAATTGAATGAATGAACAAGTGTTCCAGTGGAGAGCAATTACATCTCTGCCCAGCAGTTACGTCTCTGCCCTTGCTAAAATTTTAGCAAGGGGTTCTTTGCCCGGTTGCTGGGTGGGTGTGCATGGCCTAATTAGCCTCCTGCACCACAGTGGGGGTGGGGTTGTGATTTTGCCCTCCCCGGACTCTGGAGGCTTTTCTTGAGCCTTCCGGAGGGCAAAAATGGCCTCCCCAGGCTCCGGAGGCCCTCTGGAGGCCATTTCCAGCCTTCCCAATCTTCCGGTAGGCACGTTTTTTGCCCACCCTGCGTGCACCCTGCACTTCTCTGCATCCAAAACGGGCCGCGTGGGGACTCCTGGAAGGGGAGAGGCAGGCGGGACCAGCCAGGAGTGGGATTTGGGGGGTTCTCCGAACTGCCCAGAATCTTAGCTAGAGGTTCTCCCGAACCCCTGCGAACCCTCAGCAGCCCCATCCCTGTCTCTGCCCCAAAAATGAATCAGATAAGAGTAAAGGCTTTTGAAAACTTAAACCGAAGTGCATGAATGTATGAAGTCGTCCATAAATAATTTCTTTTTTCTCTCTCTTTTTCAGTCACAGAGAAAGAAGTCCAGCAATGGTGAGTGTTATTTC
>WNWU01000070.1:2191310-2207537 GCA_012654045.1 Ptyas mucosa
CAGCTCAGCTCAAATTTAAAGGCCGTTCCGGGGGGGGGGGGGGGGGGGGGAGGGGGGGGGGAAGCTGAAAAGATGGGGATCGGAGGAGAGGGGGAGTTTAGTTTGGCGAGGGTACAAAGAAAAGCACAGGTCGAGCCTCCAGAGGGTAAGGCAGTCTATCTCAGATAATGCTGGTCCTGGACCGCGGTGAAGGTAGCTATTGCAATTAGAATGCTTTTTTTTCCTCTCCCACATTTTATTTGTTTTATTTATAGAACACTCCATTTTCATCAAACAGTGTGTATTCTGGGTACGATTATATTTTGATAGTCGTATTTATACATCTTCATT
This sequence comes from Ptyas mucosa, assembly GCA_012654045.1. Taxonomy (NCBI): domain Eukaryota; kingdom Metazoa; phylum Chordata; class Lepidosauria; order Squamata; family Colubridae; genus Ptyas; species Ptyas mucosa. The sequence continues at coordinate 2,191,641 of WNWU01000070.1, forward strand.
ATATTTAGTCATCACCATCATATTAATAATGTAATAACATTATGATATAATAACCTTAATGCTTAACATTTAACATCGTCTTCTTTAACGACTCTCTATGCTATTTCCTCCCTTTATATTTCTTCCTTTCTAACTTCTGTTTCTATTATCTGGCCATTGATAAAATGTGTCCCATATCAAAAAAATATTCAGTTTCTTCTTTATCCTTAATAGCAAGTGTTAATCTATCCATTTCTGCAGAGTCTAATCTTTTTTTAATTACATTCTCCTCAGATGGGGTCTCATCACTTTTCCATTATTGCACAAATACAATTCTGGTGACGGTTAATATATGCAAAATCAAACATGCAGTCTTTTAATCATATTTTTCTGGTTAGAATGCCCAGCAAAGATATCTCTGGTTTCAGATCTATATGTAATTTTATCAATTTTTTCCAGCCATGTGTGTATTTTTGTCTAATATTTTCTCGCTTTTGGGCATGTCCACCACATGTGATAATATGTACCAGATGTTTGATTACATTTCCAACATTTATTCGATCTGTCTTTAAACATTTTTGCCAGTCTTGCCGGTGCAAAGTGCCATCTGTAAAACGATTTATACAAGTTTTCCTTATATGCAGTTGACATCGTCAATTTAATATTTCTATCCCACAATTTCTGCCACTTGTCTAATTCTATTGCGTATCCAAAGTTTTTAGCCCAACCAATCATCTTCTTTGGCGCAGCTCCTCAAATACTGGAAGACTGCTATCATGTCACCCCTAATTCTTCTTTTCTTTAGACTTTAAACCCAAATCCTGCAGCAGTTCTTCATATGGTTTAGTCTCCAGGCTTTTGATCATCTTAGTTGCTCTTCTCTGAACTTTTCCCAAAGTTTGTTTATACCTTGTATACAGGTAGTGCTCCTTTAACAGCTGTTCTAAGTTAAAAGATCCATCCCAACCACACTTGGTCCCACGACGGCATTTTGGCCATTAGCAACCAGCTCACTTTTACAGCCGGTTTATGGAATATGGGACGCAGTGGCTCAGTGGCTAAGACACCGAGCTTGTCGATCGAAAGGTTGGCAGTTCAGCGGTTCAAATCCCTGGTGCCGCATAACGGGGTGAGCTCCCGTGACTTGTCCCAGCTTCTGCCAACCTAGCAGTTCGAAAGCACGTAAAAAAAAATGGAAGTAGAAAAAATAGGGACCACGTTTCATGGGAAGGAAACAGCGTTCCGTGCGCCTTTGGCGTTGAGTCATGCCGGCCACATGACCACGGAGACGTCTTCGGATAGCGCTGGCTCTTCGGCTTTGAAACAGAGATGAGCACCGCCCCCTAGAGTCAGGAACGACTAGCATGTATGTGCGAGGGGAACCTTTACCTTTACCTATGGAATTGGGCTGCTCACGTGATTTCCTTGTCTTATCACCATTATGACTTACAACAGAAATTCCAGACTCCATTACGGGGTCGTATGCCGAAAATTACCTGTAGATATTTATTTGCAGGGCATTTGGAAAAAGTACCCCATTATTTCATTTTTCTTTGATTTTTCCCTCTTTTAGAATCACCCTCCTTCTGCCATCTACAAAAAGACCAGAGACCCTGCCACAGCTCCAGATTATCCGGATACCTTAGAGATTGAATTCAAGAAAGGTAAGGAGATTCTCGCCGTAAGATGGGTGATCCTTGATTGACAAGCATTCGTTTACTGACCATTTGAACTTACAACTACACTGGAAAAAGTGGCTTAGGACCGTTTTTCACACTTACGACTGTGGCGGCATCCCCGTGGTCACGCGATCCAAAGTCAGACACTTGACAACTGACTCGTATTTATGACGGTCGCAACATCCCGGGGGTCACATGTTCGACGACCTTCTGACGAGCCAAATCCACGGAAAAGCCAGATTTGTTTAGCAACCGTCTTACTAACTTAACCACCGCTGCGATGCGCTCAACGACCAGGTCGTAAAATGGGACAAAACTCACTGAACCACCGTCTCCCAGAAACGTTGGGTTCAATTGTTGGTCGTAAGTGGAGGACTAGAACAAATTTAATAAATTTTTTTAAAAAACCACCCAAATAAATTGATAGCAAGACGCAAACTTTGATGTCTATTTTTCCACCCGAAATCCCAGCTCAAATATTCTTCTTCTGCCTTCCAAACACCACCTGTTCATCCCCAGGAATGTCCCATTTAATACTTTCCAGTGTTACGGACACACTCAATAAAGTCAGAAATAAATGAATAATTGGTGGCGAAAGGCAGCATCTTCGTTCCCGCCACCAATTATCCCAGGCTAGGATAACTCAGGGAGGTGTGTTGAATACTTGACGATGGGTATTTAGAGAATCAAAGACATATAACTTGGTCGGCACGCGATCCGATCCCTTCATGGACCTCGCAGAAGTGCTAAATTGTGTTACTTTTCTTCCTTTCTGGGTGCGCGTCGGTTTAGCACGCAAAGCAAACCAAGATTTGGGCAGCTTTTATGAGGCAACCTCAATTCAATCTCGGGTTAAGGAGCTTGTATCCACAAACCTTTCCCTCCCACTTCTCTCTCTCTCTCTCTCTTTCTCTCTTTAGCCTGCACTTCCATTCTCTCCCTCCAACCTCTTAGTTAATTTATTTGAAGTCCTAATCTAATTATTAACTCTTCTCAAAGGGATAAGCAGCTTTGGCACACAATGCACCCCCCCCCTTCTCCTCCTTCGTCCGGGCCGGCCGGCATCAAATGGCCCCAGGAAAGCTGGCAATTCCACACAAGCCAAGCAGATGAGCTAAGGAGGGTCTCTCCCCCACCCCACCCCATCCATCCATCCATCCATCCATCCATCCATCCATCCATCCAAATGAGATTTAAAGCTCATTACTGCCGGGGGACACTTCTATTTAATCGTCATTTACAACCAAATTGATAAACTCTCACGCCCGGTAGCCCACTTTTCGTCCCCCTCCTTCTTTCCCTCCCTTCTTTCTTTCTTTGCAAAGTTAATTTTTTTAAAAAAATATCCCAGTTTTTGGGGGGTTTTGAAGGGAGGGGAAGGGGCTATTTTTTTCTCTCTCTCTCTCCAGACGCAGCAGGATTTGTCATGAGGACTAGAAAAGCAGCTATTGAGGACTGATTAGCCCCAAGTAAAGCCTTCTATGGAAATAAGGAGGGCAGATGGAAGACAGATTAGCCGCAAAGGGCTCCCTTTTCCGTCAGCTTTTGTGGCGTTTTCCCCCCCAGCTGCCCACCGAGGCATTTATCCCTGCCTTGTTTCCGTATACATTTATTGCTCATTTCATCCTGCTTGAGAAGGGATTGGGGGTGGGGGGGGGAGAGAGGCGTGGAGGCCGTGTCTCTCTTTCTTTTTTTTTTTTTTGGGGCGGCCACCGTCCTCCTTCCCTGTCGGGGTACCCCTCTTTTCCCCCCCCAAACCTTCCCTTGCTTGTCACCGAAAGAGAAAGGTGTGATAATTAATTCATGGAGCCATCCCTCATCCCCAAGTTACAATGGGACCCGGGAGACGTCCCTATTCAGCCCTGGCAGGCGGATAACTAAGAACATAGATAGGATTTGTCCGTGGAGCCATTACAGGGGCTGTGGGTGGCAGGTCCGGGGTGGGGTGGGGGAGAGAGAGAGAGAGACAACACCCCCCCCCCATTCCTCCTCCTCCACTTTTCAGCCGATCCAGGGCCTCCTCGACTGGTGGAACAGAAGGTGCTCCTTCGTCAAACAATGATCAAGCATGAAATTTAATTAGCCGGAGAGTTTGCTACCGTTTCCATCTCTCTTTCTCTCCCCCCCCCACCCCTCCGCCCCCTGTGTGAGAAGGGTTGGTGGTAGATGGAAGTGGGGTGGACGGGGCGGGGGGGGGTATTGATGCATTTTTTACACCCCCCCAAACTCTCTTTTCTCTGGAGATTTATCCAGTTTCATAATGTACGAGGGTTTCACTTTCTCTTTCTTTCTCTTTCTCTCTCCCTCTCTTTTTTCTCCCTCTCTTTCTCACTCTTTTTCTTTTTCTTTCTCTCTCTCTTTCTCTCTCTCTCTCTCCATCTCTGTCTCTCCCTCTTTTTCTCCCTATCTCTCACTCGCTTTCTTTCTTTTTCTTTCTTTCTCTTTCTTTCGTTCTCTCTCTCTCTTTCTTTCGTTCTCTCTCTCTCTTTCTTTCTCTTTCTCTCTCTCTCTCTTTCTAACTCTCTCCCTCTCTGTCTCTCCCTCTTTTTCTCCCTATCTCTCCTTCGCTTTCTTTCTTTCTTTTTCTTTCTTTCTTTCTTTTTCTCTCCCTCTCTCTTTCTTTTTCTCTTTTTCTTTCTCTCTCTCTCCCTCTTTCTTTTTCTCTTTTTCTTTCTTTCTCTCTCTCCCTCCCTCTCTCTTTCTCTCTCTTTTTTCCATTTTCTCTTTTTCTTTCTTTCTCTCTCTCTCCCTCTCTCCCTCTCTCTCTTTTTCTCTCCCTCTCTTTCTCTCTTTCCCTCACTCTCCCTCTCTTTTTCTTTCTCTCCATCTCTGTCTCTCCCTCTCTTTCTCTCTCTCTCTTTCTCTCACTCTCACTCCTTCTCTTTCTGTCCTTCTCCCCCCGGTCTCTCTCCCCCTCCCTCCCTCCCTCCCTCCCTCTCTTTCTCTCTCTCTCTCTCTCTCTCTCTCCCGCCTCTCCCCTATGTACCCCCAAATCTATTTAAATGCCTATGGAGCAAAGCCGCTTAGCCACAGTTTTGTGAGACGTTATTTGGAGTTCATATCTGTCACATCTATTTAACAGCTTCGGAGGGAGGTTTTCAAGAGGCGCTCTTGACGTTAATAAGGAGATTCCAGGCCTGGGTTCTCTGCCTTACTGACACCTCCTGAAAATGAGTGAAATGTTTTCCCCCCCCTCCCTCGGTGTGCCAGACCCCCAGCCTCCTCCCACTTTGGGCCATGCTAAAGTAGGTTTGCAAGAGAAGAGGTTCTTTTGTAGCTTCTGCAGTTGAACTCTGCGGTCCTTGGTGCTCTCTGAACTTGGTGGTTTTCTTGCAGACGTTTCATTATCCAGCTAGGTAACATCATCAGTACTAGAACGGAGTAGGATTTATGGAGAGGAGGACTGTGGGGTCCTTGGTGCTCTCTGAGCTGGGTTGTTTCATGACAGATGTTTTATGACCCAACTTGGTAACATCATCAATGCTAGAAGAGAGTGATATTTGCTCTGTTTATATAGGAAGCAAACCCCCATATAACTGTATGTGGCAGGGCAAGTTTCTGTGTATAAACAAACCCCGTACTTACAGCACCGATGACGTTACCTAGCTGGGTCATAAAACGTCTACAAGAAAAAAAAGCCAGCTCAGAGCTACTCTGTATATAAACAGGGAACAAGTCACACTCACTAGCACTGATGATGTTACCTAGTTGGGTCATGAAAGGTCTGCAAGGAAACAGCCGAGTTCAGAGCATCAAGGATCCCAGAATAATCTAGGTTTTCTTTTTTCTTCCTATCCTGGCAGGTGTCCCCGTGAAAGTCACAAATACGAAGGATGGGGCTGTTTACCATAAATCTCTGGAACTCTTCATTTACCTGAATGAAATTGCGTAAGTATTTCCCCCCCAAAATCTGAGCAGTATTTAGCTAGACTGATTGACAGCGTAAGAGTTGGTTAATATTCAGGAATCTGTTATATGTAAACAGCCCGCTGCAACCTTCTTGGTAATCAGCCAGGAGAGATCCACCTATCCCTTTGCCAGATCACCAGAAAGCTTTTAAGATTAAAATTGGGGGGGGGGGGGAAGTCTTTGTTACGTGGTGGACATCAAAGGAATATAGTGGAGTCCAGAGGAAAAAACCTAGCTCAGTTGTTTGAATTCATGGAACTCCTTTCATTTTTTTTTAAAATTTGATTTCTATGCCGCCCTTCTCCGGAGACTCAGGGCGGCTTACAGTGCGTTAAGCAATAGCCTTCATACTTTTGTATATTTATACAAAGTCAGCTTATTGCCCCCACAATCTGGGTCCTCATTTTACCCACCTTAGAAAGGATGGAAGGCTGAGTCAACCTCGAGCCTGGTGGGATTCGAACTTGCAGTAATTGCAGGCAGCAGATGTTAATAGATGTTAATAACAGGGTGCTTTAAACCACTGTACTACAGGCTCTGTTAATAAATCTCGTTAAAGAAAAGTGCTCGGAGAAGGATCGCTTTCGATTTTTGGCAGCGGCCAGAAAACCTCTCTCTCAGTGGTGAAATCCACATTTTTTTACTACCGGTTCTGTGGGCGTGGCTTGGTGGGCGTAGCAGGGGAAGGATACTGCAGAATCCCCATTCTCTTCCCACTCTTGGGGGAAGGATATTGCAAAATCCCCATTCTCACCCCACTCTGGGGCCAGCAATGGTCACATGACAGCTGGCAGAGGGATTTTGGGAGTTGTAGTCCACACCTTCAAAGAATGGCTAGCCGCCTGGAGAAGACAATCTCAAAGAGCCTTGGATAGTACAGTGGTCTAAAGCCCTGTTATTAACATCAGCTGCCTGCAATTATTGCAGGTTCGAATCTCACCAAGGCTCAAGGTTGACTCAGCCTTCCATCCTTTCTAAGGTAGGTAAATTGAGGACCCAGTTTGTGGGGGCAATAAGCTGACTTTGTATAAATATACAAAAGTATGAAGGCTATTGCTTAGCGCATTGTAAGCCGCCCTGAGTCTCCGGAGAAGGGCGGCATATAAATCAAATTAAAAAAAAAAAAAAAAAGGAAGGTTCTACATTTAGGCAAGAAAAAACCAAATGCACAGGTACAGTATATGTGGTAAAGGTAAAGGTTCCCTTTGCACATATGTGCTAAGGGAACTCTAGGGGGCGGTGCTCACCTCCGGTTCAAAGCCGAAGAGCCAGCGCTGTCCGAAGACGTCTCCGTGGTCATGTGGCCGGCATGACTCAACGCCAAAGGCGCACGGAACGCTGTTCCCTTCCCACCAAAGGTGGTCCCTATTTTTCTACTTGCATTTTTTACCTGCTTTCGAACTGCTAGGTTGGCAGAAGCTGGGACAAGTCACGGGAGCTCATCCCGTTACGCAGCACTAGGGATTCGAACTGCCGAACTGCCGACCTTTCGATTGACAAGCTCAGCGTCTTAGCCACTGAGCCACCGCGCCCCTTGTATATGTGGTACCATGCTCAGTAGTGATGACTGTGAGAGGGATCTTGGAGTCCTAGTGGACAGTCACTTAAATAGGAGGAAACTAAGCATGGAGAGAAGCAACTTAGAACTAAGGAGAATAGTGAGAACAATTAATCAGTGGAACAGCTTGCCACCAGAAGTTGTGAATGCTCCAACACTGGAAGTTTTTAAGATGTTGGATAACCCTTTGTCTGAAGTGGTGTAGGGTTTCCTGCCTAAGCAGGGGATTGGACTAGAAGACCTCCAAGGTCCCTTCCAACTCTGTTATTCTATTCATTCTTTGAGTTTCGGCTCAGATATGTTGCTCCCTTGTTAGGCAGCTGTTCCTCCCCCCAAAAATATAGCCAACATCTCTTGTTTACTTTTTCCTTTCAGTGGCAAGCACGGTGTTGGGCGTATCGACATTGTGGAGAATCGGTTTATTGGGATGAAGTCAAGAGGTAAGAGAGAATAGTTGTCTTTTATGGACGTTTCCAGTGCTGTAATGCTGTATTTATGTAATACGTAATCTATAGCAAGCTTGCCAACTTTAAGACTTGTTAAGACTTCAACTCCCAGAATTCTGGGAAGCTGGCTGGGGAATTCTGGGAGTTGAAGTCCACACGTCTTAAAGTTGGCAAGCTTTGGAGAGCCCCAATCTACAGCTTCATCAATCAATCTCTTGTTCTGGTTGTGTTGTTGTTAGTTGCGAAGTCGTGTCCGACCCATCGCGACCCCATGGACAACTTTCCTCCAGGCCTTCCTGTCCTCTACGATCCTCTGGAGTCCATTTAAGCTCATGCCGACTGCTTCAGGGACTCCATCCAGCCACCTCGTCCTCTGCCATCCCTTTCTTCTTTTGCCCTCCATCGTTCCCAGCATTAGTGAGTCCTTCCTTCTCATTAGGCGGCCAAAGCATTTGAGTTTCCTCTTCAGGATCCGGCCTTCTAAGGAGTAGTCAGGGTTGATCTCCTCTAGGACTGACCGGTTGGATGGCCTTGCAGTCCAAGGGAGTCGCTGGTTGTGTAGCACACATTAACTATAGATTAACCATATAGTTTGGGTTCATACAACATCCTAACCCGGAGTGGCTTTAATGAATCTGTGGTTCATGGGAACCTTAACCAACCAATACATACTCTGGTTGGAAAACAGGCTGTCTTTATATTTGATGGCTCCTATTCAACACTGGACCACGGACGTACCGAGATCGTTGCAATATCTCAGTGGAAGTTAAGTGGACCCATTACCAATTAGAAAATTTTAAGTAGCCATCATTGTCTGGTACTCAATACGTGTAGTTCCTCCATTCCCAGGCCGCTTCTTTCTCTCTCTCACTTCAATCTTTCCTAGCAGCAATTACAGCCCGACTGAAATATACGGAGGTTTGCCTCCTGACACCCCTGTCTTTTTTACTATAAACACCGAGAAATGCAGTTGACACGCCAAGTGGCAGTGTGACACTTTTCTCTTGTCTTTTGCATAGTAACACGGGAAAGGCCATCTATCATATGTTGCTTTCCTCCGGCTGTGATTTGCACTTTGACTGTCAGGGGAGAAGGGAAGGGAGTTTTTTTAAAAAATATATATATATATCCAAAATATTACTTTGGCTTCCGAACTGCCATCTTTTTGAGCTTTGGGCTTCCTGTCACCGATCGAGCAAAAATATTTGAGAGAGAGAGAGAGAGAAAGAAAGAGGGAGGAAGATGGGGAAAGAGGTGTCTTGTATTTTCATTTATTTTTCCTGAGTAAAATTACTGGTAGGGAGTGAGGGTGGGAGGGGAGTTGGAGATGCGTAAAGGAGAGGAAAAACTGAAGCAATGCTTAGGCACCAATTTGATGCTAAAACACCAGCTTTTTATCAGTCTAAATTAACTTTAACATCACCAGAGGAATATACTATAGATAGATAGATAGATAGATAGATAGATAGATAGATAGACAGACAGACAGACAGACAGACAGACAGACAGACAGACAGACACAGATGATAGACCGACAGACACATGGATGGATGGATGGATGGATGATAGATAGATAGATAGATAGAGAGAGAGAGAGAGAGAGAGAGAGATAGATAGATAGAGAGAGAGATAGATAGATAGATAGATAGATAGATATGATGGATGGATGGATGGATGGATGATAGAGATATATGATGGATGGATGGATATGATGGATGGATGGATGGATGGATGGATAGATAGATAGATAGAAAGATAGTTAGATAAATCTGATAGATAGACATAGATAGATGATAGATAGATATAGATATAATGATAGTGATAGATAGACAGGTAGGTAGGTAGGTAGATAGATATGATGGATGTATGGATAGATAGATATGATGGATGGATAGACAGAAAGACAGACAGACAGATAGATATGATGGATAGATAGATAGATGAGAGAGAGAGAGAGAGAGAGAGATGATGGATGGATGATGGATGGATGGATAGAGAGACGATATATAGATATAGATATAATTTTCCGACAGAGCAAATCTTGCCACTCTGCCCTTCTTTTTTTTTTAAAAAAATCACCTCTGAGATTTCTCATCGCTATTGGAGGGTGGCAAAGAATACAGGTCGTCCTCACTTAGCGACCGTTTGACGTGATGACCGATCACCCCCAAAAGGTAGTAGTCATAACTTGGATTAAAAGTTCTGAAGGGCTGCACTTTCTCCCAGCTGTCACACGATCACATTTTGGGTGCTTATTTATTGAGTGTACAATGAGAACATGATCAAACAAAGTAAACACATACTCACATACTCACACACACACACACAAACACACACACACACACACAAACACACACACACACACAAACACACTCACTCACATTCCATGTAGTTACAGACAGGTCATCCTCGACTTACAACCGTTCCTTTAGCGATTCGGCTGTTTTCCGTCCTTGCTGCTTACTCTTTCCTTGTTTGTTGGAAGAGTTAAGGGGAGTGGGTGGGTGGGGGGAGGGGGGGAAAGGAAGGAAGAGAGATGACAGGGAATTTCTTTCTCCCCCCCCAGAGACCCCCATGATTCTGCCCTGCGTGGTTGTTTAATTATAGGTTTTCAGGCCCAGATTGGTGGGCGACCATCGGTGGGAAAATCGCCTTCCTCAACCCTGTCATTTCGCCTAGTCGGAGCGTTTCTTCCCAAAGAGGAATCTAGAAATTTTCTCCGCGAGGTGCGGAGTGGACTGTCTCGGCCTCAGCGGGGTTGTAATGACAGTCGCGCTTTATGGCAAGCTGAGACTGAATAGAGACGGCGACGGCGTTTCCTTCTTGTCAAGCAGATCATTATTTCGTGTCATTTCGTGACAGTTTTAGGCCTCACTCTTTCTTTCTTTTTTTCCCTCCTCCTCTCTCTCTCTCTCTCTCTCTCTCTCTCTCTCTCTCCCCTCTCTCTGGCTTTCTCTTCTCCCCCCTCACCCCCCTCTCGCTCTCCTCCTCCGCGGAGGAAATGGCTAGGTATCTATGAGACTCCGGCGGGAACCCTCCTCCACCGTGCTCATTTAGACCTCGAGGCCTTCACCGCCGACCGCGAAGTGCGGAACATCAAGCGAGGACTGGCCGCCAAGTTCGCCGAGCTCGTGTACAACGGTATGTAGTGACTTCGGGTCGGTCTATCTACCGCCGTTCCTGACAACACGGACAACAGTTCTATCGTAGGAACTCTTCGAAGTTACGAAGGCACTGAAACAAAGTGACATAGGCCATTTTTCGCACTTACGACTGTCGCGGCATCCCCCCCTTCACCCTTAACAACCGTGTTTTACTCACTTAACAACTGCAGTCATTCACTGAACAACTGTTGTAAAATGGGGCAAAGTTCACTTAACTCGCTGAGCCTCAGAAATGTTGGGGTCAGTTGTGGTTGTGAGTTGAGGACTACCTTCAGTTCAGACCAGAAGCACGGCCCAAATGCTAATTCTATCTTTATTGTAAGGTTATAGTAACAGAGTCTTGTAAGTCTGAAAGTACATACCTCTCTCCCACCTCATCTTTACAGCCTAAGAAACTAGGGAGGGTCCTTTCTGAGATGTTTGCCACATCCCTTTTCTTTCTTGGGGCTCAGCTGCCTCTTATCTGACCATTGTTTTAGTCTATAACTCTTCTTCCAGACTCCCGAGGTCAAGTCTGAAAGTACTTCTCTCCCCCCCCTTATCTTTACAACCCAAGAAACTAGGGAGGTTCTTTTTTGAGATCTTTGCCACATCCCTTTTTCTTCTTGGGGCTCAGCTGCCTCTTATCTGACTGTTGTTTAATCTATAACACTTCTTCCAGACTCCCGAGGTCATGTCTGAAAGTACTTCTCTCCCCCCCCCTTATCTTTACAACCCAAGAAACTAGGGAGGGTCTCTTTTGAGATGTCTGCCACACCCCTTTCCCTTCTCCAGGCTCAACTGCCTCTTATCTGCCCACTGCCTAGTCTACAGCCCTTCCTCCTGACTGCCAAGATAATTTTCTTACCGGGTGGACCAGACGGGAAATACAACCAGATAAACGAATTCTTTATTGTAGTGCTACATTAACAGAACTTTTGTCAGGAGCAGTGAGTGCTCCGCCGTTGGCGGAGACTGGACAACCATCTGTATGGAATGGGTATAGGGCCATGATGGTGAACCTATGGCACGCGTGCCACAGGTGGCACGGAGAACCCTCTCTGCAGGCATGCGAGCTATTCCCCCAGCTCAGCTTCTCCATGCATGCGTGTGCACTTCCCGCTGGTCAGCTGGTTTTTGGGTCTCTGCTGTGCATACGCGGAAGACATACACACATGCATGGGGAGGTGGGGTGCACACACGGGGTTGTGCACGCATGTGTAGGGGGTGGGGAACATGTGGGGAGTAACATACGCATGCACAGGGAGCAGGGCACGAAGTGGGGTGTAGCGCACACATTGTGTTATGGGTATGCACTCAATGCTGAAAAGGTTCGCCATCACTGGTATAGGATCTCCTGCTTAAGCAGACGGGTTGGGATAGAAGACCTCCAAGGTCCCTTCCAACTCTGTTATTCTGACGTTCCGACCCTATGGGCAAAGGCCAACATTATTGCAACCTCTCTCCGATGGCCTTCTGAAAGGAAGCTTCCTGACAAACAGTGCCAACTCTGGCTGCTCGGTTTTGTGAAGCTCGGAAAGGTTAGCCATGCCCACCATTTACTCTACAGTTCAAGGGGATGTCGCTCAGGCCTCTTTGGCATGTTAAGGAACAACCTCGCACTAACCTAGGCTCCCTGGGACGTCATGGACAGGTGTACCTATTTTCCTTGACGGCAATATACAGAACTCGGTTTGCCATGGTAGCCTTCCCCGAAGGCATGGTGTTGAATTGCCAGCCGTGCTAGAGGGCAATTTGTCGAAGAGCGGGATACAGGCAGTGGGATTGGAGCTGCATCTGGAGGGATGTTGGCTTAAGAGGAGTGGAGGGCGTTTTAATAAGGTGGCATTTTTAAAAATTTCTGCCAAAACGTTGCTAGCAAAATGCATCTGAGTTGATAGAACTGGGGCCATTTCTACTTTTTGCGGGAGCTCTCCGGGGTGCTGAAATTCTCTTTTTCTCCAACACTTCGCACTCCGCAAGGGTAGAACGGGTATGTTAGGCAGATTTCTCTCCCCCCTTGAAGTTATTTCCATGCCTGCTTTAATTCCTTACAGATTCTGGACTTTTAACTAACACACAAACTCACATATACACACACACACACACCCTAAAGAACAATATAAGCATGCATAACCGTTGCACAAAAGTTTATCTATTTTGAAAAAAAGAAACCTAAATAATTTTATCTTCAAAAAACTTATTTTTTTGGGGGGGGGAATCTGTTTTAATAGTTTTAGTATTAACTCGTATTAAGATTAATACTTTAATAGTTAGGAAACTGTTTGAAGCTGGAGGAGGAGGAAAAAAACAAAAAGGAAACCCTATAGAAAAGGAGGGGTTCTTGTTGCTCTCTGAGCTTGGTTGTTTTCTGGCAGACGTTTCGTTACCCAACTAGGTAATATCATCAGTTCTACTACTAGCACTGATGATGTTACCTAGTTTGGGTAATCAAGTGTCTGCCAGAAAACCACCAAGTTCAGGAAGCATCAAGGACCCTACAGTCCTCCTCCTCTCCTTGCAAACCCCACTCCCTTCCAGCACTGATGATGTTACCTAGTTGGGTCATGAAATGTCTGCAAGAAAATGACTACTCGTTTCAAATCTGAGCTACAAACATACTCCTAGAAAGAAAGAAAGAAAGAAAGAAAACAACTGAACAACTAAGCAATACTAAAAAAATAATAATCATATTTTCCAACATAATTCCGTGCTTTGGAAATACGTTGGAGGGGAGAATTCACAAATCAGATTGTCTAGCTGTGAGTGGGTTTAAGCACCCACTCCATCCATTTGGCGGCCAGTGAGTAGCTATTAATTATCCACTCTTACGTTTCTTGCTGACGGGAATTTTGCTATGAGGGGTTAGCCCACACTGGGGCACTGTGCAATTTATCTTGGGCTGAGAGACCGGAGTGGTTTTGTTAGAGGCAATGCATGAAAATGGTAGTTAAAATCCTGGCTTGTGTGTTTAAATACAAGTGCCAAGGAGGTTGTTACCCCTGGCATTTTCAAGCAGGTGTGTGGTCAGCAGGGTGAACCATTCCTGGCATGCGGCCAGTTTTGGAAACTGGAAAAAAAAAAGAAAGAAAGAGAGAACAAAAAGTGGAAGTGTGTTGGAAGAAAACAGCAACGAGAAAGATCTTTATTTGCACAGAAAGTAGGAAAAGGAGGCCCGTTTTAAATAGGATTTGGGGTTCTCATCCCAATCAGATCCCAAATGGCCTTTCCTCTTTTTTAATTTTTTTTTTTAAAAAAAGCATATTATAAATGCTAACACTGAGTTAGAATATTGCCAGGCACAAAGAATGAGGACTCTCTGTTAGGTTGCGGTATAGAAGATTTATTCAACCCTGTACAGGTAATCCTGAACTTACGGCCACAACCAAGCCCGAAATTTATATTGTTAAGTGAGACATTTGTTAAGGGAGTTTTGCCCCGTCCGTGGCACAGTTGCAGGGAATCACTGCCGTTGTTAAGCTAGCCATTCAAACGCTTGTCAGAAAGTGGCAACTCTGCAACCGTCATAAATATGAGTCAGCTGCCGGGCATCTGAATTTTGATCCCGTGACCATGGGAAGAAGCCAAGGGTGGAAACTAATCAAGGAGAGAAGCAACCTAGAACTAAGATGAAAATTTACTGACAGCGAGTACAATTAATCGGTGGAACTCCTTGCCACCAGAATTTGTGGGTGCTACAGCACTGGAGAGTTTTCAAGAAGAGACAGGACAGTGATTTGTCTAGAATGGTAGCGGATCTCCTGCTTGAGCAGGTGGTTGGACTAGAAGACCTCCAAGGTCCCTTCCAACCCTATTATTCTATGTCCTGCCTAGACTCATGCTCCTTGGCTACCTGTTTGCTCAGGAATCTATCCCTAAGTTATTCCTTAAAGAAAAGGAGAACCTGGCAGCCTGGCTCATGCGTGTCTTCTGCATTGGGATTTATATTTTTATTATCTTCTTGCTGCTCTCCCCTTCCTCTTGCTGCCCAGGCGAGCTGAGAGCCAGTTTGATTTTAAGGAATCAAAGATTCCTTAACAATTCAAGGACCAGGGAATGAGGATGGACCTCGGCTGGAATGCAGGTCTGGTGGGAGACAGGCTCATGTTCCAATATTTGAGGGGCTGCCCCAGAGAGGAGGAAAGGGGTCAAACTATTCTCCAAAGCACCTGAAGTCCAGACAAGGAATAATGGATGGAAACGGACCAAGGAGAGATTCAACCTGGAAATAAGGAAGGAATTTTCTGGCAGTGAGAACCATCAACCCAATGGAACAGAAGTTGCCTTCAGAAGTTGTGGGAGCTTCATCCCTGGAGGCTTTTCAAGAAGAGACCGAACTGCCATCTGTCAGAAATGGTGTCGGGGTCTCCTGCTTGGGTGGGTGGGGGTTGGAACAGATGACCTCCAAGGCCCCTTCCAACTCTGTCCATCTGAATATCGCAGGGAGAGTCTCTTCCTTAAAATGGCTTCGTTCAAACCAGGCAAAATCCCGAATCGCACCTCCCTGCCTTGTTAGCCGTTCCCAAAATCGACTGTCGTAACGTGACAGGCGAGCCTGCAACATGTGTGTGTATGTGTGTGTGTGTGTGTTTCATTGGAAGGAAAAGCGTGCAAAAGATACAAAACAAAATGGCCCCCACCGCCTTAAAAAATATCCAAATTAACAATATTGCCGATGACAAGAGAGTTCCACTCAGCAGAGGGAACCTGCTGGAGACAAAGTTTTTGTATCCCTGTCTTCCTTAAACACCTAATTACTGTAACTAGTCTCTGGATTTAGGGCAATTAGCAGCTGTCATTTCCCTCGTACCCCTGCAAGGACTCCTTCCTACCCGCAGTGGGGAAGGCAGTTCCCTGGTTTTGTTCGGGCTCCCACTCTGCACCAGGTTTAAGACAGGTGTGGCCACCCACTTCCCAGTTCCGAGGAGGGGCTCTGGGGGTTTTAGTTGCAAAGCACGGAGCCTTGTTGTTGTGGGCGTGGGGGAGGACGGAGGCAGAGACAAAGAGAGGGCCCCAATTGACTAACTTTTTCGAAAGGTGTAGTTTGTTAGGAATCTTTGCCCCCTTATAAAGACAAACTGAAAGAGAGAGGGAGGAAGGAAGGAAGGAAGGAAGGAAGGAAGGAGGGGGAAAAATATGAGAAGGAGGGAGGAAGAGAGAAGAGGGAGAAAGCAAGGAAGAAA
>WNWU01000070.1:2217894-2236570 GCA_012654045.1 Ptyas mucosa
GGAGGGATGGATAAGATTAGAGAGGAGAGAGATTAAAGAGAAAGAGATTAGAGGGAGATGGAGGGAGGGATAGGATAGGATAGGATAGACAGAATGAAATAGACAGATGAATTGATAGCCACAGAATGGATGGATGGATAGATCGAAAAAGAACGGATAGAAGATATAGATAGATAGACAGACAGATTGATAGATAGCCATAAAATGGATACATAGATAGATTGATTGGTATATATGCTTTATATAGAATAGATGAACTGTTAGATAAGTGGATTGACAGATACATATAAATTGGATGGATAGATAGATAGAAAGATAAATGAATTTATAGATATAGAATAGATGAGAGAGAGAGAAAGAAAGAGAGATGGAATTGATAGAGAGAGAGACAGACAGACAGACAGACAGAATCTGTATGAATATTATTAGATAGATAGATAGATAGATAGATAGATAGATAGATAGATAGATAGATAAATAGATAAAATGGATGGGGATGGATGGGTAGATGGATTACAGATAGATTATAGAGAAGATGATGGATGGATAGAGATAGATACAGAATGAATAGATTGATAGAGAATGGATGAATAGCTGGATGAACAGATAGCTATAGAATGGATAGATAGACAGACAGACAGACAGACAGAAAAGGCCGACAGACACAAAACAATTGTGTGTTTAGCAGCCGGGCATCAAAGAGAAAAACACAGGAACGAAACCCCTCTTAATAAATGCACCTTAGTGTTTATTGTTGTTTCATGTCGCTTAATTGCCTCAAACCTTCCTGCCGTTACATGTAAATTCCTAATTATATTTCTCCCCCTTTCTTTTCTCTCTCTCTTTCTCTCTCCCTCTCTCTCCCTTCGGTTGGCATGCAGGCTGAAAGAATATCATCGGCTCCCCAGCAAGGTCAGGCTGGCTCAGAATTAATGGCAATCAAGAGGCCCCAAAAGCTTATTCTGTTAATTTCTTCCTAGCTCTCATCATCCGGGTCGCAATTGGTAATGTTACCCATTTTCCCGAGCCGTGTTTTGTTACGCTTCTCAATTGCCGAGCGGCCGAAAAAGCGAGAGAGTTCGTCCTACGAAACCCAAGTCCTTATTAAAATATTTCCGTCATTATATCACCGCTCTAACTAGCGGCACGCTTTCGATTCTTCCTTTCTTCACTTAGTTTGGGGTGTTTTTATCTTCTCACGCATTATCATCACGCATTGTTAAATTCCTGGGGCACCTGAAGGACACCCCCAGTCTGTATTTTTGCTCAGAATTGGCAATTTTGTGTGTGTAAAGGGAAAAAAAAAATACATAATACTACCACGGTTGGATTTCACCCAAACCGAGCCCTCTTTCTACCTGTAAGAGGGGGAGGTGGAAAATAGCATTTTTCCTTTTAATCACTAACCATTAGGAGACTCGCTTTGTCTTTGGCTTAATTGCTATGAAGTCGGGTGGAGTTTCTCCTGGTCTGCGTTTCCTTTTTTTCTGTTTTTTTTTCCAAATCCTTTTATCCGATTTGTTGTTGTCGGCGTTCTTGTTGATATTTTGCTGCAAGTGCTTTTGACCTCCCCAGTGCTGAAAATCTAAATTCAAGGTAAAAAGGAGAAAAGAAACGTTAAAATGCTTGGTGTCTAATGCTATATATATATATATATATATATATATATATATATATATATTGTTTTCAAACCGGTCCAGGAGAAAAAAAAACAGAGAGGAAAAACATTATTTTTTTTGTTTTGTTTTGCCTGCATGGCTTGGTAGGATGAAAGGCACGGGATGGGAAGGCCACCTTAAATCCCGTTTAAGAGAAGATTCGGTGGGTCGCCAACTTTTTTTTTTAGTTTTTTAAGTTTGTTGGCCGTCGTCTTTGGGTTCTTTTTTTCTACCGGTTTTACATTAATTTGATTCTGCCTTTTGTATTTGGGAACAGCGAACAGAATCCATTGAGGGTTTTGCAAGCTGATCAACCCATTGCTTTTTTTTTTGGAACTTAATCAAGCCGCTGTCACCACATAAGCCAGTCGCAGAGAAGAGAGCAAAGCACATGAAGGCAGGACAAGAAGCAACAGATGTGTGAGCAGGGGGTTGGCCTATATGACCTCCAAGGTCCCTTCCAGCTACTGTGCAAAAGAGAGAAGCAACCTAGAATAAATTTCCTGACAGTGGGAACAATTAATCAGTGGAACGGCTTGCCACCAGAAGTTGTAGGTGCTCCATCACCGGAGGTTTTTAAGAAGAGATTGGACAGCCACTTGTCTGAAATGGTACGGGGTTTCCTGCTGGAGCAGGGGGCTGGACTAGAAGACCTCCAAGGTCCCTCCCAACTCCATTATTCTGTATATCGTCTTCCAATATTTGAGGGGCTGTCACAGAGAGGAAGAGGACAACCTATTTTCCAAAACACCTTAAAGCAGGACTGGGCGGGGTGACTTTGGGCCAATCGCCAGGTTGTTCTAGTCCCGCCTTAGACATGAAAATCAGTTGAGTGATTTTGGGCCAATCACTGGGTGACAGGGAGTTCTAGTCCCGCCTTAGACATGAAAACCAGCTGGGTGACTTTGGGCCAGTCCTCCCCCCCTCTCTCTCATTCCAACCCGCCTCACAAGGTTGTTGTGGAGAAAAGAGCAGGAGGAAGGATAATAATAATAATAATAGTAATAGTAATAATAATAATAATAATAATAATGCAGTCCTAAATGCTTGGGAAGTGTTCGACTAGTGATTTGGGATATGAAATCCAGCATGGTCATCTCGTTTGCTGTGTATACTGTCATCATCATCGTCATCATTATCATCATCTAAGCAAACTTCCTCAAATCCCCAAATAAGTTAGCCAGACCTAATCCTTTGATATGTAGATTAGGTCTGGCTAACTTACTTTTGGGGGGGGGGGTTTGAGGAAGTTTGCTTAGTTGATTCACTTATCAGCTCGACTGTCGATTATCGAATGAAGACACCAATTCTCGGGCCATTGCAGATTCTGTGACTATTTTAAGGGATGACGGAAACAGTACGTAGAGAATAACATATATTTGGATTTCAAGCTTCTGACGCAACCGTCTGGATTTGCTCCGGCGCCTCACCACAGGGTGGCCCTAAAGCCAAGGAGGCTCCGGGTGCAAGGCAGCTGTTTGGGCACTGTCCCGTCGGTCTTTCGGCGTTGGGCTGATCTGCACTCTTCTCAGGCTGCGGAGAAAAAAGGGGGCTTCGCCGGGGTCATTTCCAATCGATAACTCATCTCTCGGCTTTGCTAGCGGAAGTGATAGCCTATTGGAAGAAGTTAATGGTTTTGGTCTGGTGGAAGAGGCTAATCTTCCCCAGCTGCAGAAGGTCTCCGCAGGTGGGCTTCCCACATCTTCCACCACAATGACAGTGGCCCGTCCGTCACGTGGGACCAAACTCCTTCTCCTTCGCAAAGCTGGAAGGAAAAAAAAAACTCTCCAAGTTTCTTACCTTGAGCTTGTGGCCTGTTAAAAGCTCTCCTTTAAAAAAAATTTCTCATGGTTTTTTTCCTTTCCCCCGGAAGGCCGGCTTGAGTGGAGAAGCAAAGATTTCACGGGCCGGGGCCCATCCTGATGAATCGGGCACGTTACAGGGCAGTCCTGGACTTACGAGGGTTCATTTAGCGACCGTTCAGAGTTGTAACGGCAACTGAGAAAAAGGGGCTTCCCAGCCAGCTTCCGACAAGCGAAGCCGATGAAGGAACCCTGATTCACTTAGCGACTGGATGACCATGGCCCCCCCCCCAAAAAGGGGGGTGTCATGCCATCGGGTCATGCGACTCGCTGAACGACCACCTTGTTGAAGCCATGGAAATGATGGACGTAAAACCGAGGACTTGCCGTCTCAAAAGCCATTCAGGGTTTCTCCTTGCCGCGTCTTAAAACGATCCTGAATCAATGCCGGGTGGTTTCTTTTTTAAGATTTCCTCCTTTTCTCCAGGGGCAGGCTGCTGCTGGGGCCTCTCCAAGTCCCACTTTCAAGAGCTTAGCTTTCCCGCTGCTGTACAACCCCCCCGGGGTTGGGATAGATGACCTCTAGGTTCCCCCCCTTCCTTCCCAAAAGAGGCCCTTTGGATAACTTTAGCCTGCGGGGGGGGGGGGGGGATCTATTCCAGTTGAGGAAAAGGGAAAAAAATAAAAAATAAATAAAAACTGCCCCAGAAGTTTAAAAAAAGGGGAAAAAAAGACTCTCACAAAGCCAGTTTGTGAATTTAGTCATTTTGGGGAGGGGGGGTGGGGGGGAGGGAGGCCCTTTCGCCTGAAGCTTCTAGAAAACGGTCGGCAAAATCCTCCTTTGTAAATCCCTTAACAAGATAGCTTTGTGGAGGACTTGGCTGACTCCTTCTGTCAAAGCGGTCTCTGGGCAAGTTTGAAAGCGGCCATTCTTTTCTGTTCCCCTTGTCCTGGGAAACCACCTGAGGGAGAAGCAGGATGGGGAACCCAAGCCAACATAGGGCAGAGAGGCCATCGCCCGGAGCTGTCCCGAGGGACCATCCCTCGCCACGAAGAAAGCCAAGACCGAGAGAGGCCCTACAGAAGGCACCCTTGATGGCATCTGGTCACTCAATCGCCGTGGTCAGTTGGGGGTGGGGTGGGGGGCTGGCCGGGCTCTTTCCAGCCCGACCCCCTCCCCAGTCCTAATTGAGGATGGGGTTAAATATCCCGAGAGGCCCCTGATCCGACAGGTAAAGTTTTATTGGTAACCGTAGCCATCCTCGATGGCCTGATGTCGGCCTCGGTTTCCCCCTTTGGCACTTTTGGGGAAAGGTGACCAGGAAAGGTCAATGAGTTGACCTCCGGGGTTACGGGAGAGCCGGCTCGGAGCACATGTCGTCAGCCTGTGAGGCTCCGGTGGCTTCTGTGAGTCATGGGTTGAGGTGGGCTCAGAGAGACGGACAAACCCTGGCGTTTTTGACAGAGACCCATCTCCAGTTAAACTAACATTCAGAGGTTTCAATTCAATTCGATTCAAATCTTTACGGTCGGTGCGCAACCTAAGTACAATGAGATTGGTGGAGCTCCTTCAGTGCACACCCACAACACAACACAACTCACAGTGAAGACCAAAAAAAAAATCCCTAACCCAATAAATCGTATTAATAACCACCCAGTCCTATTGCACCTGTGTGAACATGTTACACGTTGCACCGGCCCTGCAAGTCCATCGTACTACGGAGTTATGATGTTATTTCGCATTCGGGAGTCTGACAGCCCACTACTGGTTCTGTGGGCGTGGCTTGGTGGGCGTGGCTTGGTGGGTGTGACAGGGGAAGGATACTACAAAATCTCCATTCCCACCCCACTCCTGGGGGAAGGATATTGCCAAATCCCCATTCCCTCCCCAATCCTGGGACCACCGAGAGGTGGTATTTGCCGGTTCTCCGAACTACTCAAATTTTCTGCTACCAGTTCTCTGAACTACTCAAAATTTCCACTACCAGTTCGCCAGAACCTGTCAGAGCCTGCTGGATTTTTCACCCCTGTCACCCGGGTTAGCGACGGAGTCGCTTGCGCTACCCAGGAAGGGTTTCGGAGGGGGAAAAAAAAGAAATTAGCTACAAAAGAGCAATGGATCTTCCTGACCAGTCAAATTGAGTAGGATGCAACCTGTTGATTTCACGCACTTTCACAAGGACAGGAAGTCCTTGACAAAAAATTTGTTGTATATCGAGGACGACCATAGCTCCCTGGGTCATCCTCTTTTAAGATAAGTTCCGATCGACAGCTCTTTTGTAGCCACAAAAGTCCTTTTACCGCCGTTATTCCACCCCCCCCCCCCCCATATTTTGTTTTGCCTCAATAAAAACACCCATTTAAGCTCAAGGCCGTTGCGGTAAAAATCTGTCGCTCTTGATCGGGCAAGAGTTAAAAAACAAGGGGGACCCATCCTTCCCGGTGCTCAGCGCCCCAGTCCCTCAAGGTCCTGTGGGGGAGAGCTAATCGTCCAACCCTCTCCCCCGGTTGCGTCTCGGAAGGCAAATGAAAAATCAGAAAAGACGCAACGGAGAAAACAGGGTTAGCGAGCCTCCTGGATGGATTGGACCAACAAGTTGTGGTTTTGTGTCGAATTGTTGCTGATGTGTTTTAAGTGGGCTTTCCAGTGGAAAATGTTAGGCACTTGAGAGACAGGCGGACAAAGGCAGGAAAATGCATTAGTTTTTTTTTTTTTTTATTGGTCTGTTTTGTGCATATTTGACATTACTCGATTAAGCAAGTCTGTCTTCAGCCTATTAAACGGGAGAAGAATGGGAAGCCAAGGAGGGGAGGCAGAGAAAGCGAAGAGGGGGGAAAATTGTTGAAACAGGCAAGCTGCCGCATAATGGACCGGAGACATTGGAGCACACTGTGCCAGCCAGATGGGACCCAAATGTTGTCGAGAATTAGCAAAAAAACCCGGCATTGTTTGGTAGAGAAAGTAAGTGATTCTTCTCTTTAATAGCTCTCTCTATGCGCTATAATAATATCTCATTCACGGGCTGAGCATATCAAGGACAGAAGTCACCAGCAAAGAGCGCGGAAAGAGAGCTGCGCAAAACACACATACACACACACACACACACACACACACACACAAAGACACAGTGGGGGGGGGGAAGTGACCGAGGAGCTCTCACAACTCAGAAAGCGTTCCGGAGAAGAAACAAAAAAAGAAAGAAAAATAGCTCCAAAATGAGCAGTAGGCCTTCCCGACCCGGCAGAGAAGGACGCAACCCGTTGATTTCACACACTTTCCCAAACTTCAGGTAGTTCTCGACTTACGACAGTTCATTTTTGGAGTGACCGTTTGGAGTTAAACGGAGGGGGGGGGAAAGTGACTTACGACCGTCGCAGCATCCCCCTGGTCACGTCGTCGAAATTCAGACGCTTGGCAAACTGACTCACGTTTACAACGGTTGCAGCTTGTGATTCCCCTCTTGCGACCTTCTGATAAGCCAAATCGTCGGGGAATCAACCAGATTCGCTGACCAACTGTGGCGCTCACTTTGACAACCGCAAGTGATATACAGTCAACTGTTGTGGACAAGAAAGTCTGTAAAATGGTGGCAAACCCCACGTAACAAATATCTCGCTTAGCCACAGAAACTTTGGGCTCAACTGCGGTCGTACGTTGAGGACTGCCTGTACTTTGCCTTCCCGGGGTTGGATTTTGAAGATAAACCAAACAACTTAAGACGAGGTAAGGTCGTCCCTGGTCAATAGCTATTTATCTACAGGGACAAACAGCGTGATCGTGAATAGAAATGACTTTCGACTTCCCGCAGGCTCCCCCATTGACTTTGCTTGCAGGACTCCGCAGGTGAGCTGCAGTTCCTCCAAAGCCCTATCGCTCAACGGTCCATCAATACGTGCCGCTAATCGCAGTTCAAATAATAATTCATATATCTAGGAACGGCCCTCCCTGAGGACGGAAACATGGACGATGGGATGAACCTACGAGGCGGTGAGGCGAACCAATACAGGTAGTCCTCGACTTAACAACAGTTACATGAGTTTTGCCCTATTTTTACGAACTGTCTGGATTAGCCAGAGAACAAGAAAGTAACCCGTCTCCGTTTTGTCATGAAGGTTATCAGTTCAGCCCCAGAGTTGAGTTTTTTTCCCAGGTTTTAACAACGATCAGCCTAAGTTTTTTTCTTTCTCCATTAAGAAGCTGAGAGACACTAGTTGGGTCAGGCAAAGGATGCTGAAGAGCATTTGACGGAGGCCAAGCTGTTTTTGGCTCGGGGTCAAAATATTATCTTTTTTTCCCCCATTCTTCTTAGAGGGTAAAGAAGACCTTCCGATCGATGGAGGCCCTGCCATGACACGTTGACCCCTGCTCAGCAACATGGGGCTAATAACGTGATTTTTAAGGATGGGGCAGTAAATCTTGAGCCCCAAATCGAGCGAAGCGAGCGCGTGGAGAGAAAAAGAGGATGGGAATGAGGATACTTGGATAACCGGGAAGGCCGTGGCAGATGGTGGGAGGGAGGGAGGGAGGGGACGAGCCAGCCCTGCAGAGATTTGCAAAAAATCATCAAAATCACCAGGCGAAACCCCCTCAGGCCACACACGGAGGGGAAGGGGACTGAGTGTCATCAATCAATATCAATCAATCAATTAATCAGAATAGAGTTGGAAGGGACCTTGGAGGTCTTCTAGTCCAACTCCCTGCTCAAGCAGGACACCCTACACTATTTCAGAAGGTGGCTGTCCAGTCTCTTCTTAAAAACCTTCAGTGATGGAACATCCCCAACTTCTAGTGGCAAGCTGTTCCACTGGTTAATTGTCCTCCCTGTTAGGAAGTTTCTCCTCGATTCCAGGTTGCTTCTCTCCTTGATGAGTTTCCATCCGTTGTTTTCTTGTCCTGCCTTCAGGTGCTTTTTGAAAGCAGTAGGTGGGTTTTTTTTTTTTTTTACTGGAGTCCAAGATGGTCTTCTTAGAAGGTTTGGCTTGGAGAAGAGGCTGCCTTCTTAGGGCCAAGTGTAGGAAAATCCCAGATGGTCTGGGTATCAGCCAGGACCCAGAAAGAGAAAAGTTGACTGGCATTAGTTCCGACTTTCAGCTGGGAAATATGGATAAGGAATGCCCAGGAGATCTTATGGTGAGGAGGATTTTATTTATTTGTTTGTTTGTGTGTGTTTGTATATGTGTGTTTGTGTGTGTGTATTTTTCAGGACCATGAGTCTTCTTTGACCTCTGGTGACCATATGTAGCCTTCCTTCGTTCCCTCATTCCCATTTCCTTCTCTTCTTCCTTCCCATTTCCTTCCTTCCTTCCCTCATTCCCATTTCCTTCCTTCCTTCCTTCCTTCCCCTCCCTGATTCTCTGAGAGATTGCTTGTCCCTCGTTTCCCAAGAAAGAAAAGTTCTCCCCACTCAGCCCCAGGCAGAATCAAAGGGTTTTATGTTGGGGGCCTGGACAGGCCCATCTGTCAGAGCCCTCTAACCTCGGTGCTCTTCTGGCTAATTGTCAATGAAATGGCCACTACTTTAGAACTCCATTAGAAGTCCATTAGGAGAAAACACCATCGGCCAAGAAAAGTCTCTCTCTTTCTTTCCCTACATCAAGTGGGCAACATGTGAATTTCAAGGCTGGAGCTGGCTTTCGTCGAAACATGGCCCTCAAATGTTTGCTTCTGAGCCTCCATTCCTTTTCTTTCTTTCTCATTCTGCCCCTTAGAGCACTCTCAATAAAAAACTATTTATTTTTTTCCTCTCTGGGGGTCTCCTCTTCCTTTTGGCTTATAACCCACTGGAATTGGTTGACAAATTCAGATGAACTGGCCTAAGGGATTTTCAGATACAGTCGTGGCCAAAATTGTGGAAACCTTTTGGGGGAAAAGTGTCTTTTCTAAAACTAGCTAATAACGCCACTTTTTTTTTTGAGGAGTAGTACCATAAAATTACATATCAATGGAAAGATAATTTAATCAAGAATGTAAAGCAATGACTTTTATGAAGGATTTGCTATTAGAAGAGCAGTTACAGTGTAAAGAAGAAAAATGAAACACGTAGAAAAAAACCAAAGATACAAAAATTATCACCCTAGAAAAAACAAGATATACAAAAATGATCACCATGTCAGTTAATCCTTAGTTGGGTAACCTTTAGCATGAATGATGGCCTTACAACGTCTTCCCATGGAGTGAATCAAGTCTTTTAATTCTGCAGCTGTTATCATGTGAAACCAAAATGGGATGATGACTTCTATTAACTGGATTTTATTGCTGGGTCGCTTCTAACAAGTTCCTTTAGTTGGCTCCATAGATTTTCCATTGGGTTTAAATCTGGGCTATTCCCAGGCCATTCCAGTAGTGGAATAGGATTATCTTGAAACTCCAAAAAAAGTAGTGTTATTAGCCATCAAACCTCAAAAATACACTTTTCCCAAAAGGTCTCCACAATGTTGGCCACTACTGTAAAGCCGATGTTAAATTTTGCTTTAGACACTGAACAAGTATAAAACTCAGAAGTAAATACCTACAGCTTTGACAAAGTTAAGTCGAACGGAGTTTAGGAACTTCTGAATATGTGGATATATACCCCCTGCCCCCCAAATTAAGACCTGCTGTATCCCAGTTTGGTCTATGAAAGAGATAGTTTGGTCTAATGGTTAAGGCACAAAGTTAGAAGCACTGGATTGTAGCAAAAACAAAAACAAAAAAACCCGAACCATTATTGTATGATTATTTTAATTCGAGAGACTCGCTGGTCTTTGTAGACCCGGCTCTTTAAGCATTATCCCTCCCAGATTAATCAGATTTATTGGACCGATCAAAGTCCACTTTGCTATGATCGTATCATCTAAAAGGCATTGGAGCGATTTCTTCCCCGATCAATGGGGACCAAACAACAAAAAAGAATTGATCTTCCCAAAATCAGAGCGGCTTAAATCCGGTAGCTAAGATGTTAATCGTAGCCAAAGATCAACATTTCCTACCTGTTGACTGGACCCAACATTGGTTAATCCCACATCAAGGTGGGGAGCTGCATTTAAAGCCGAGAAAAGGACACGGCTCTTAAGAGCTTTGGTTGAACGGAGTCCAGATGGGTATTGTTTTGTGTGTGCGCGTGTTTTTTTAATATGGACCCAACTGTGCTTTGTATAGAATAGTTAAGCCACAAGGGTTGGCCGAGGGAAAAAAACCCTAATTGCTCCGAAACATAAATTGAACTGCCAAAAAGATTAGAGAGCCACTGTTAATCTTTTCACTGTTTTGCACCGTTAAATGTGCATCACATGATTGCTCAAGGTGGAAGGGTATTGCTTGAAGATACTTGAGGCATTTAAGTGGGCTGCCCAAGGTCCCTTCTGGCACTTAGGAAAAACTAATACAGGTAGTAGCCCTTGTTCATTTTTAAGAAGAAGTTTTTAAGATGAGATTGGACAACCATTGGTCTGAAGTGGTGTAGGGTTTCCTGCCTAAGCAGGGGGTTGGACTAGAAGACCTCCAAGGTCCCTTCCAACTCTATTGTTCTGTTCTGTTCTGTTCTGCTGTGCTCTGCTCTATTTTCTGTTCTATCTATTGTATTGTATTCTGCTCTACTCTAATTCTATTTTTTGTTCTGTTCTGTTCTGTTCTGTTCTATTCTATTCCTATTATTTCTAATTCTATTCAATTCTGCTCTATTTTCTATTCTATTCTATTCTATTCTATTCTATTCTATTCTATTCTATTCTATTCTATTCTATTCCTATTATTTCTAATTCTATTCTACTCTACTCTACTCTATTCTATTTTCTGTTCTGTTCTATTCTATTCTATTCTGCTCTGCTCTGCTCTACTCTACTCTATTTTCTGTTCTATCTATTGTATTGTATTCTGCTCTACTCTAATTCTATTTTTTGTTCTAGTCTGTTCTGTTCTATTCTATTCCTATTATTTCTAATTCTATTCTATTCTGCTCTACTCTATTTTCTATTCTATTCTATTCTATTCTGTTCTGTTCTGTTCTGTTCTGTTCTATTCTATTCTGCTCTGCTCTGCTCTACTCAATTTTCTGTTCTATCTATTCTATTGTATTCTGCTCTACTCTAATTCTATTTTTTGTTCTAGTCTGTTCTATTCTGTTCTATTCTATTCCTATTATTTCTAATTCTATTCTACTCTGCTCTACTCTACTTTATTTTCTGTTCTGTTCTATTCTGTTCTGTTCTGTTCCATTCTATTCCATTCTATTCTGTGACTGTTCAAAGTTACAACGGCACTGAAAAAAAGTGACTTCTGTCCATTTTTCACACTTAACACACCTGAGTCCTTCGGGAGAAGGGCGGTATAGAAATATGATTAAATAAATAAATAAACTAACAGCACACTTAACAACTGCAGGGGGTTTCCACTTAACCACGGTGGCAAGAAGCGGTCGTCCCCTGGGGCAAAACTCTCTTTAACGGTCTTGCTTATCCTGGGAAGAGAGTCGGAGCTCATTGGCGGTCGTAGGTCGAGGACTGCCTGTACGTATCCTTTCTTCAGCAAGTTTTCTCTCTCTCTCTCTCTCTCTCTCTCTTAACGCCGTTTGTGTTTCCTCACTCTGAAGTGGCCCCACGGCTATTTGGGTTCAGCATTTCTAAAGCAGCCCCCCCCCTCCTTTCCTTTGAGCCGCATTCTTCCCTTGGCTTTCCCCCTGTCGCTAAATCAAAACAAACCCCTTGGGTGAAGGGCGAAGTTACAGCAGGCAACTCCAAACAAATAGCTAATTTCTCCCTGCGTGATCTGAAGGGCCAAGAGAGGCGTCAATAGCCAGGCCCAAGCTTGGTCCAAGCAAAAAAAAACAAAACAAAAAAAAAACAAAACAAAAAAAACAAAACAAAAAAAACAACCCCCCCGGTGGGGTAATTGGAAGAATGACAAACATAAAGCAAAGGAAAATGCCGAAAAATACATACTTCCCGCCGCCCTTTGCAAAGGAGCGATTGCAGGGTTTGGAAACCAAGAAGGCAAGGCGGCGGAGGGGAAAAGGGGGGGGATATTTTTCTCATTGAGGCAAGAGTGAAGAGCAGAACAAGCTACTATTACGAGTGGGTTGAAAAGGCAGAGAAGGTGCGGAGAAGAAGAGGAGGGGATTTGCAAGAAAGCTGGTGTGTGTGTGTGTGTGTGTGTGTGTGTGTGTGTGTGTGTGTGTAAAAGCACCAAGAAGGGAGCTAGGATGTAGCTGGGATGTAGAGCCTTGGTAGCACAGTGGTCTAAATCACCCTGTTATTAACATCAGCTGCCTGCAATTATTGCAGGTTCGAATCTCACCAGGCTCAAGATTGACTCAGCCTTCCATCCTTTCTAAGGTAGGTAAATTGAGGACCCAGTTTGTGGGGGCAATAAACTGACTTTGTATATATATACAAAAGTATGAAGGCTATTGCTTAGCGCATTGTAAGCCGCCCTGAGTCTCCGGAGAAGGGCGGCATATAAATCAAATTTAAAATAAATAAAAATAAAAATAAAGGATGTCCTTGGTGTCATCTCCCCCCAAAAAGGCTTGGACTGTCCTGGATGATTCAAGATTTTTGTCTTTACATCTCTGCGGTCGTCTGAGCCTACTAGGCGGCTCAGTGGCTAAGATGTCGATCAGAAAGGCTGGCAGTTCGGCGGTTCGAAATCCCTGGTACCGGAGATGGGTTTCAGCAGGCTCTGACCGGTTCGGGAGAACCGGTAGCGGAAATTTTGAGTAGTTTCGGAGAACCGGTAGTAAAAAATGCTGACTGCCCCCCCCCCCTGCCCCCCACAACCATCTATTCTCTGCCTCCCGAGTCCCAGCTGATCGGGAGGAAATGGGGATTTTGCAGTATCCTTCCCCCGGAGTGGGGTGGGAATGGGGATTTTACAGTATCCTCCCCCTGCCACGCCCACCAAGCCACGCCCACCAAACGGGTAGCAAAAAAAAAATTGAAACCCACCACTTCCTAGTACAGGTCTCCTGGGGGTTGGACTAGAGGGCCTCCAGGATCCCTTCCAACTCTACTGATTTCTGCCTCCTTTGGAGTGATGTTGTGTGCCTTTGAAAACACGCCTTGTTCGGAGGGCCCGTTAATACCGTGTTTCCCCGAAAATAAGTCCCTGTCTTATATAAATCTCTATCCCTATCTTTCTATCTATCTGTCTGTCTATCTATCTATCTATCTATCTATCTATCTATCTATCTATCTATCTATCATCTGTTTCTCTTATTTATATCATCTGATCTCTATTTCTCTATCTAATCTTATATCTCATCTGTCTGTCTGTCTGTCTATCTATCTACCATCCTATCATCTAGCTAGCTATCCATCCATTCTATTATTGATCTAGCTTCTTCAACATCTATCTGTCTCTATTCATCATCTGTCTGTTTATCTGTCTATCTATCCATCCATCATTTTTCTGCCTGCCTATCTCTCTCTCTCTCTCATCTATCTATCTATCTATCTATCTATCTATCTATCTATCTATCTATCTATTTTGAACCCTGAAATAAGTGCTTGGCCTTATTGCCATGCGCTCAAAAGCCCGATTCGGCTTATTATTGGGAGAGGTCTTATTTTGGGGGAAAACAGGGTAGCTGCCCCTCTTTGGGGGAATAAAAAAAATGAGTCTTTCTCCCCCCATCACCACAAAAAAATAAAATAATCCAGAAACCAAACAAAATACATACATACGGCGGAGACAAGATGGAGAGAGAGAGAGAGAGAGAGAGAGAGAGAGAGACGGAGAGAGATGAAGGAGGAAAAAACGATAAAGCTTTCCATCGTAATTTTCTCTGTGGGACTTGGAGGTAATTGAGCCATTTAGATAAAAATAGGGCAGGCTGCCCCTTTAGGTAAGCAGAGCCTTAGCAACACAAGAAGGGTTGAATTATGCGTCTGGTATCACTTTAAATCCCCCCACGACCCTGCCACCCCCCCACCCCCAGCGTTAAGCTGAGCGTCACCTCTCTTTTCGACTTCTCTCTCTCTCTCTCTCTTTTTTTTATTTGCAAAATAGCTTGTCAAAAGGCCGTCCGACGGATGGAGAATTTCAGCTGTCACAACTAATTTTGGCTGTCCACAATGCGAGTGCGCCCACGGGGGTGTGTGTATGTGCGTGCGTGCGCGAATGTGCACACCCGTTGACAAGAGCCCGAGAGAGCTCTTAAGAAGAAGGTTGTCAAATCCAGCGTTCATTTCTCTTTCTTTTTCACTCACTCTCTCTCTTTTTTTATATATATAACTTTCAGAAGAAAGATTTACATCACAAATTTGTTTCTGGGAGTGTTTAAGGACTGTAATTTCCTCTTCTTCTTCTTCTTTTTTTCTTCTTCTTCCAACGGCGGTTTGACGGGCTTTTGATTTCCTAAGCTTCCCACTCGCTGGTACCCCGTCTCTTGCCTCTCCATCGATCGTTGTCACATTGCCTGCACGAGATCGGCCCAAAGCTCCCTGGCGTTGTCACATTTCTGAATGTCAGGTCGGTTTCTCCTCCCTGGATTCTGGATGAAAAGTTTGGCACGCACAGCGAGCTTAGCAAGTTTTCCCAAAGGCGGAGGTGGAAATCTTGA
This sequence comes from Ptyas mucosa, assembly GCA_012654045.1. NCBI lineage: Eukaryota > Metazoa > Chordata > Lepidosauria > Squamata > Colubridae > Ptyas > Ptyas mucosa. The sequence continues at coordinate 2,232,892 of WNWU01000070.1, forward strand.
GTGGAAGAGAACTTGAACTGAAGAGGTCTTTGGTGCTCTCTAAAGCTGGGTTGTTTTCTCGCAGACGTTTCATGACCCAACTGAGTAACATCATCCGTGCTGGAAAGTAGCATGGGGTAGAAGCGAGCACCCTTCTAGCACGGATGATGTTACCTAGTTGGGAAATGAAACATCTGCGAGAAAACAATCCAGTTCAGAGAGAATGAAGGAATCTTCAGTCCTCCTCCTCCTCCTCCTCTCCACACATCCCACTCCCTTCAAGCACTGATAATGTTACCCAGTTGGGTCACGAAATGTCTGCAAGAGAACCATCAAGCTCAGAGATACTAAGGACCCCACAGGCCTCCTCTTCTCCACTTTGCCGTACTCCCTTCTACCGTTAGAACTGATGATGTTACCTAGTTGGGTTAGGGAACATCTGCAAGAAAATAACCCAGTTCAGAGGGAATTAAGGACCCTATCCTCCTCCTCCTCCTCCTCCTCCTATCTTCTTCTTCCTCTTCTTGTTCTTCCTCTTGTTCTTCCTCTATCTTCTTCTTCTTCTTCCTCCTCCTCCTCTTCTTCTATCTTCTTCTTCTTCCTCTTCTTCTTCTATCTTCTTCTTCCTCTTCTTCTTCCTCCTCCTCCTCCTCTTCTTCTAACTTCTTCTTCTTCCTCTTCTTCTTCTTCTTCTTCTATTGCCACCCACGCATCTATGAAATCCCCAGCAAATCCCAGCTCTTGCCAAACCCTCAAAGTAGACCAGATTTGAACATCAAAGCCATGAATACCAAACCTCCTTTCCCGATGAGGTTACGGTAACAAAACCTTGCACGTTTGAATGGGCGTCCCAATTCCCTGCTTGTATCCTCCTGGTTAGCAGCAGACGTCCTTTTTGCCGTCGTAAGTTGAGAACGGCCTGCACTTTGGCGGTGAACGTAAAAACCTGTTATTACAGGGAAAGGTAATACAGCATGTACCATAAATGTAATTTCTTGCAGCAGCCAGCATCTGTCTCCCCAATGCATTTAAGAGCTTTTAATAAAGACCCATTATCTCTGAAAAGCACGCCCACAGAATACGGCACATTTGTCACACGGGAAGGGCTGAAAATAACGTTTTTATGGAAAAAATGGACTGGGAGGAGCCCCAAACGCCGGAAAAGAATTGGATAAGCCAAGGGAGTGACTCATTTTCTTTTGACTTACGATGACTCCAGAGAGTAATTTCCAATAACTCATCTCTGCACCCATGCAGACAAAGGCAAAGCAGCTTTTTTTTTTCTGCTGGCCTGAAAGCAACTCCAGAAATCTGACCTTTTCTATCATATGGGAATTTGCGGGACGGGATTACAGGTAGTCCTCAATTTACGACCGCCAATTTCCGTTGCTAAGCGAGTTCTGCCCCGTTTTGCGACATGGGGTTAAAATGAATCCCTGAGGCTGCTCAGTTAGCAACACGGTTGTTAAGCGAACCCGGCTTCCCCATTGGCTCTGCTCTTCAGACGGTCGCAAATTCATGACACTGTGACCGTCATAAATATGAACCCGTGGCCAAGCGTCTGAATTTGGACCATGGGGGAATGCTACAACGGTTCTAAGGATGAAAAAAGAGCACTCAAAAGGCACTTTCTTTAGCGCCCTTGTAGCTTTGAGCGGTCGCTAAACGAATGGCCGTAAGTCGAGGACTACCTGTACCATGATGTTCAGGCTGGGTGTCCGGGAAAAATTGAAATAGCAAACCTTCTCCCGACTGCTGAGAATTAACTAAAGAGGTTTGTGCAGCACCCTTCACAAGTGTGTAGTCCGTGGCTGTGGTGAAATCCAATTTTTTTTTACTACTGGTTCTGTGGGCGTGGCTTGGTGGGCGTGGTGTGGCTTGGTGGGCGTGACAGGGGAAGGAGACTGCAAAATCCCCATTCCCTCCCCGCTCCAGGGGAAGGAGACTGCAAATTCCCCATTCCCTCCCCATTCCAGGGGAAGGATACTGCAAAATCCCCATTCCCTCCCCATTCCAGGGGCAGGATACTGCAAAATCCCCATTCCAGGGGAAGGATACTGCAAAATCCCCATTCCCTCCCCACTCCAGGGGAAGGATACTGCAAAATCTCTATTCCCTCCCCATTCCAGGGGAAGGATACTGCAAAATCCCCATTCCCTCCCCACTCAAGGGGAAGGATACTGCAAAATCCGTATTCCCTCCCCACTCCAGGGGAAGGATACTGCAAAATCTCCATTCCCTCCCCGCTCTGGGGCCAGCCAGAGGTGGTATTTGCCGGTTCTCTGAACTACTCAAAATTTCTGCTACCGGTTCTCCAGAATCTGTTGGATTTCACCCCCGTACGCGGGGTGTTTGCATGTGGTGTACGCATTTCAAGGCTATTCCTTACTACACGTTTGCAATGTAGAACAAACATTGTCTTGTTTCTTTAATTCTGAAGTCTTTTCTTAGATGTATGGAGTTATTTTCTTTGGGTCTCCATCTCCGGAGCCTTAGGCAGTTCCTTCTGGGAGGTTCCTCTTCTTTTTGAATGACTAAAGACCCTTTTTTCCTACTAATTGCAGGTGTCCATGGCATCCTTGATGAGATAGCTGTGGTTCCACTTCACGGATATGGAACTAAAACGACAGAGCTTCGTGCAGGAGAAGCAAAAAGAATGGGAAGGAGCAGGAGAGGATGGACAAAAGGCCATCTCTCATCGCTATTAACCAAGAAGATTAAGGAGGTGAAAGATTTAATACCTTTTGTTCAACTTGGTTTGTCTTGGTGAGGTTGACTGACAAGTGGGCTGGGGATTATGGAATGAACGGTTGCAAGGAATTGCTCTAATAATCTAAAGAAGAGAAGAACTAGAAGTAACACGATAGCAGTCTTCCAAAATTTGAGGAGAGAATGGAGAGGGGGGGTTAACCCATTCGCCAAACCACCAGAGGGCAGGAAAAAGAAGTAACGGGGGTAGAAGTTCGTCAAAGAGAGATCCAACCTAGAATTAAGGAGAATTTTTCCTGAGAGCAAAAACGATTAAATCAGTGGGATGGCTTCCCTCCAGAAGCTGTGGGTGGTCCATCACAGAAGGATGCTGGATATTGTCACCGTTGAAGACAAAGCCGCCAAGAGAAAATATGCAACATTAATTTGACTTTCCATGAGTAACCTTAAGCAAGGAAGAACTTCGGGTGAGGAACCTCAACCATGAAGGTGTTTGCATGAAGAATATTGAGCAAGAGAGCAATTTGGGTGGGCAGCATCTCCCATGGAAGAACTTCAAGGGAGGAACAGCTCCATGAATCAATGTTCTTCCTGGAAATTCCTTCATAGAGATATTCCTCCCCTGAAGTTTTCCCATGGAGAGGCTGCCCACCCAAAGTGCTTCTATGTTCCATGTTCTTCATGCATGCTCGTTTATGGCAGATGGTCCTCACCCAAAGCTCTTGCATGAGAGATGCTCCTCACAAAAATGCTTCTGTGGTCAATATTCTTCATCTCCATGAAGAGCTTTGGCTAAGCATTCCGTGAAGACGTTTGGCGTGAAGAACATGGACTTTGGATGGGAGGCGTCTCCCATGGAAGAGCTTTGGCTGAGGAAAATCAGCCATGAAGGAGTTTGCATGAAGAATATTGACCTAGGAAGCCTTTTGAATGGGCAACATCTCCCATGGAAGAACTTTGGCTGAGGAACATCTACCATAAAGGAGTTTGC
>WNWU01000070.1:2240794-2264039 GCA_012654045.1 Ptyas mucosa
ATCACCAGGCGACAGGGAGTTCTAGTCCTGCCTTAGGCACGAAAGCCTAAGAACATGTTGTAACTTCAAACAGTCACTAAATGAACTGTTGTAAGTGGAGAACTACCTGTATTATATACTTCTGCCGTTTATCTTTTTTCTCTGGGATCTGACAATGCTGGCTATTTGAATAAACCGTGTAGGTCTTGAACCCTGCCAAGTGTTGCCATTGCACATAGCCAATTCTATCTCTTGAGTTGTTTAGCATGCGCGTCCAGACCGGGGTGCCAGGTCAGGCCACGCGCTAAGTAACCATGGTAAGAGCGGCATAGGGCTTATTCATCAAAAAGGAGTTGCTGAATGTGTGTCATGATTTGCTGGTAAGGCAGAATTTAACTGACCGCTGCATCCCAGCGCATTCATTGTTCCCCAGTGTGTGCATTCACCTCGGGAGCTTTTCTGCGGTTCTGTGGAGATCATTTCATGCAACCTGTACGCACCATCACATCCTATAACGTCTTTTCCTGCCTCTTATAGACCTATAGAACTTGATTTTTCTCCTATCCTTTTTCCTCCGGAATATAACCTGATGTTTATTCATGTACTATTTATTTATTTATTTATTAAACTTACACGCTGCTCATCCTACCCAGAGGCGACTCTGGGTGGTTTACGATCAATAAAAAGCAACAAGTTCAAACATTAAAACAATAAAATATTAACGCTAATCTAGATTTAATGTTACGGAAAAATATCCCTGAAGGAGAACGGTTTGGTCTACAAAAGTCTGTTGGAAGATAACTCGTTGCTTATACAGCTAGTTCCTCGACTTACAATCACCGCTGAGCCCAAAATTTCTGCCGCTAAAGAACGTCAAATGAGTCTTATCCCTTTTTATGACCATTCTTGCCACGTTTGTTCAGTGAATCACCGCGTGTTAAGGGAACCTGGTTTCAATATTGACTTTGCTTGTCACAAAAGGTCACAAAAGGTGTTGCCAAGTTGTCCGAATTTTGACCACGTGACCACAAGGATGCTGCAGTGGTCAGAGTAACAGAGTGGGAAGGGACCTTGGAGGTCATTTAGTCCAACCCTCCCCCCTCCCCCCATTGAAGCAGGAAACCCTAGGCTCCAGAGTCTTTCTTGGAGCCTGGGGAGGGCGAAAACAGCCTCCCCCACCTTCCCGGAGGCTGGAAATGGCTGTTTCTCAACTTCTGGTGGGCCCAGAAAGCCCGAAAATCAGCTGGCTGGCACACACACATGCACGCTGGAGCTGAGCTAGGGCAACGCTCGCGTGCCCACAGATATGACTCCACGTACCACCTGTGACACGCGTGCCACAGGTTCACCATCACAGCCCTAGGCCATTTCTGACAAGCGGCCGCCCAATCTCTCTTGTTAAGTGTAAGTCATAAGAGTGAAAAACCGCTCATAAGTCACTTTTCAAGTGCCGCTGTAGCTTTGAACGATCACTAAACGAATGGCGGTCAGCCCAAAACCACCCGTGGTATATTTTCCCAAAATCTTGGATCAGATTTTTCACCTCCTAAGCCACAAATCCCAGGCCTTGCATGCAAAAAAACAAACAAAACAGGTTTAGAAAAAAGTGTTTTTTGCGGTATAAAATTGGTGAAGCCAGATGACAGCGTTATGTTTTTATTCACCCCTACGGATTTAAGGCCAGCCGCCAGTTGGATGAGTGACTGCTTGCTTCTGGTTGTCCCACGTTTGTGTTGTGGTCCTAAGTCAAGGACTACCTATACTGTGTGGACCTTTGTCCTAACTTCCAATTTTCCCCTGAATAATAATATGGGCTGGAAACGATAAAAACTTTCAAGAACTTGTTTGTGGTCGTCGTTCCCTCTTAAAGTCCCTTAAAGTCTAGCCGTGGCATTCACACCCCTTCAGCTGCTCTTTCCGAGCCGTAATTTGTTAAGAAACTGCCACATCATCAATGTCAGGTTTTGACTTGACCTGGCCAGGAGTGGGCTGTAAGCCAACCTTTGTTCAAATAAGAACAACAATCCAAAAAAAAAAAGAGGGATTTATTCAGTGCGACCTCAAAGTCAAACAGAAAGCTACCAAATTAAAGGAAGAGCTTTCATTTAACTCTCGTACTCGGCGTAACTAACTGACCTGCTGGCAAACACGCTTAGCTGTTGTTGTTTTTATTGTTATTGCACTGTGGGTTTTTTTTTTTTTAGAACATAAAAATCCTAAGGCTGGAAGGGACCTTAGAGATCTTCTAGTCCAACCCCCTTGGTCAAGCCGGAGCACCTATACCTTTTCAGATAACGTGGCTGTCCAATCTCTTCTTTAAAAACTTCTGGAGCTCCTGGAGACAATCCGTTCCACGTGTTGTTTTCACTGTCATTTTAATTCCTCCTCAATTCTAGGTTTCTTCTCTCCTTGGTTAGGCAGGACTAGAACTCACCGTCTCCCGTTTTCTAGCCTGGCGCTTTTAACCACTAGCCAAAACTGACCCTCTTCTTTTTTTTATCCTTGCCCTTCTTCGCAACGATGCCACCTCCTTAGTTATGTGGTCTTCTGGTTTTGAAAGACGGGGCCTCGTTCTCTCTCTCTCTCTCTTTGAAATGCTTCCTTAAGGCACATCCTTTAATGGGACATTAAATTAAAAATTAAAAAGTAATGGGATCCCGGTAGCTGAGTAGCTAAGATCCTGAGCTTGCCGATCGAAAGGCCGGCAAGTTCGGCGGTTCGAATCCCTAGGGCCGTGTAACGGGGTGAGCTCCCGTTCCTTGTCCCAGCTTCTGCCAACCAAGCAGTTCGAAAGCAGGTAAAAAATGCAAGTAGAAAAAGAGGGACCACCTTTGGTGGGAAGGGAACAGCGTTCCGTGCGCCTTTGGTGTTGAGTCATGCCGGCCACGTGACCACGGAGAAGTCTTCGGACAGCGCTGGCTCTTCGGCTTTGAAACGGAGATGAGCACCGCCCCCTAGAGTCGGGAACGACTAGCACATAGGTGCAAGGGGAACCTTTACCTTAAATGGGGGCTGTTGGTTCTGGAGTCACCACTTTCTTGTTTTGTACACATTTTCTCTCTGCCTGCTCAACTGCGCAGAAGTACCTTGGACATTGCTCCTTGTTTTTGTTCTCCCCCCCCCCCCCCATTTTATCTTTCTCTAAGGGCATTGCGTTACATAAGCTGTATCACAAAAGTTTTGCCAAACAGCTGCAAGTTTCAGAAAGCCTGAACAATAATCTGCATTTTTTTTCTTTCTTTCTTTTTTTTTTTTTTGGTTTCTGGGGATTAAAAAAAAACAAAACAAAAGCCCAAAACAGGTGCTCCTCAACTTACAACCATTCATTTGGTTATAACAACATTGCAAAAAAAGGGGGGGGACACTTAACGACCGTTTTCCACACTCACGACCATTGCAGCTTCCCCCCCCAGGTCATGTGACCAAAATCCAGACGCTCAGCAACTGGAGGCTTTTCAAGAAGAGATTAGACCACCATTTGACTGGGATGGCATCAGATCTCGTGCCTTGGGCAGGGGGTTGGACTAGGAGACCTCTAAGGTCCCTTCCACCCCTTTGATTGTATGATACTCTCAAGTCACTTTGGTTAACGTTGACTCTTGTTCAAGATGGCGAAGGCTGTAGCTTTTTAGAGAGGGGCCAAGTCCATCCCGTATATGTTATCACTAGAAGATGGTCAGGGGTCACCAGCAGAGAGGAAGGGGGTGGGGGGAAATGTAACTCCTGGGTCCAAAGGCCGCCTGGGCAGAAGTAAAAGACTTTGATACCCCTTAAATCTTCTGCAAAAGGAAGGCAGGCTGCTCGACCAGCAGGCAGTGTGGCCAATGACCCCGACAGAATAATGGATTCTGCTTTAATTGTTCTAAATGTCAGGAAATCTCTCCTTAGTTCTAGATTGGATTTTTCTTTGATTTAGTTCCCACCCATTGCTTCTTGTCCTGCCTTCAGGGGCTTTGGAGAATAGAAGAATGGAATAGCAGAGTTGGAAGGGACCTTGGAGGTCTTCTAGTCCAACCCCTTGCTTAGTGAGGAAACCTTACATCACTTCAGACAAATGGTTATCCAACCTCTTCTTAAAAACTTCCAGCGTTGGAGCATTCACAACTTCAGTTGTTCCACGGATGAATTGTTCTTAACTGTCAAGAAATTTCTCCTTAGTTCTAAGTTGCTTCTCTCCTTGATTAGTTTCCACCCGTTGCTTCTTGTCCTGCCCTCAGGTGCTTTGGAGAATAGCTTGACTCCCTCTTCTTTGGGGCAGCCCCTGAGATATTGGAATGCACTGCTATCATGTCTCCCCTGGTCCTTCTTTTCATTAAACTAGACATACCCAATTCCTGCAACCATTCTTTATAGGTTTTAGCCTCCAGTCCCCTAATCCTCTTTGTTGCTCTTCTGTGCATTCTTTCTAGAGTCTCCACCTCTTTTTTTACATCATGGTGACCAAAACTGGATGCAGAGCAGAGATAAGGCCCCAGATTTAGTCCTAGGGGCTAAAAACCCCCACCCGTCTGCTTAGTTATCCTCCTTCCCGAATAAACAGCTGCAAAAGCAGGAATACACGAACTCTCAAAGTGCCCCTTTTCGCAAAAAGTGTCGGCTTTTTCTCTGCTTTTCTTCAGAAGAATTGCCGTGGCATCTTGGTGGTTTTAGAAGTTGAACCCATCTTAAGTCTCTGGAGGCACGTTGCGTCTCTCACGCTCCTCCTCAGATTGGCAGGAATTGCAGATAGGTCCTCGACTTAACGGCCACAACGGAGCCCTAAATTTCTGCTGCTAAGGGAGAACCTTGGTTAAGCGAGCTTCGCCCCATAGGACGACCCGTTTTTCAGCCACGGTTGTTAAGTTGAATCGCTGCGTTTGTTAAATTAGTCGCAAAAGGGGAACACTGCAACCCGTCGTAAATGTGAACCAGTCGCCAAGCCTCCGAATTTTGATCACGTGACCCTCGGGGATGCTGCAATGGCTGTGAAAAACGGTCATAAGTCACTTTGAATGGTCACTCAACGAATGTTTGTTCTGCTGTTGATTGTTTGATTGATCAAGTCATTGCTGACTTCTAGTGATCACATGGTATAGAATTTCCTGCTTGAGCAGGGGGCTGGACTAGAAGACCTCCACGGTCCCTTCCAGCTCTGCCCCTGACCTGTTTTTTTCAGGTCTTCCAAGGGCTCATCATCACTGCCGTAATTGTGTCCATCCACCTTTCCTCCTCCTTCCTCTTTTTCCCTGGTAATGGCTTCACCTGGGGGATTGTATGGCTTACCTGTAACGATGTTGATGGGTTGAGGATTGGCTAGCCAACCTAGCTAATGCCTGTTTTTGTTTTTTTGAATTTCTCTGCCTACAGCAAATGGCTGCTAAAATTGGAGAAATTCCTCACGTGAATAATTCTGCACCCCTCGTGGACCCCTCGGTGTACGGTTACGGAGTAAAGCGGGCTTTGGAAGACGGGAGTAAGTATTATCTTTTTTTTCCCCCAAAATTGTTGAAATCCCTTTTACGTTAAAGGAAGTTTGGTTTGGTTTAGCAATAGCTGGCAGTGGGGAGGAGAATTATCTATATCTACCTACCTACCTACCTACCTATCTACCTACCTAGCCAAATCAGGGGATGCCTTATTTCTCCCAAAATAAGGCATCCCCTGATAATAAGCCCAATTGGGCTTTTGAGCACATGACTTCTGACTAACCAGTTCCTTTAGTCGGTTCCATAGATTTTCCATTGGGTTAAGATCTGGGCTATTCCAGCAGTGGAATAGGATTATCTTGAAACTCCAAAATAAAAGTGGTGTTATTAGCCATCAAACCTCAAAAATACACTTTCCCCAAAAGGTTTCCACAATGTTGGCCACTACTGTAACCTGGACTCTCAGCCATGAATTGAGGTTTGTCCTCAGCCAGCGGCCAGCACGCTGGGCCCTGCAAGAAACAGAATAATGCAGAGCTGTCGGACAGGGTTAGAAGATTAATTTTATCAGCAGTTAATAATGCTTTGAGCCGGTTGTTTAGTCTTTCCCTTGATAAGGCAGGGGGGAGGGCTTCTCCAAGGGCAATTTTGGGGATGTTGATAAGTTCCAAGGAAGCTTGACTTGTTTCTCTTGCAAGGGGGACGACGGGGGGGACGGGGAGTCCTCAATTTATAATCGTTTGCATAGTGACTGTCCACAGTTATGGCAGTACCACAAAAGTGACCAAGGAGCTTTTTGCAATATGACCATCCCAGCATCCCCACCATCACGTGATCAAAATTTGGACGCTCGGCCACTGGCATATATTCATGACGCTTACCGCATCCCTGAGTCAAACGCTTCACTCTTTTGCCGCCTTCAGAATGAATAGGGGTTCGCTTAACGGCCGTGCGGGTCGTAAAATAGGGCTGTAGCACCCTTAACTGCCACCTTTAAAATTCTGGTTTTGGTCGTAGGTCAAGGACTGCCTGTACAGCCGAGGCTTGCCTCATTTTTTGGTCTCTGCCCCAATTGGTCCTATCTCTAAGTTGTCTTCTCCGGCGTTGTGATTTCTCCTTAAGAAAATGGTGTTGCCTTTTCTATGCTCAACAGAGTTTGGAGTTGCGAGTTGCTTTAATTCGCTCTGATTCCGAGCAGCTTTGGACGACAGGTAGTCCTCGACGTACGACCGCAATTGAGCCCAAAGTTTCTGTTGTTAAGTGAGCTTGGTCCCCTATTTTGCCACAGTTGTCAAGGTGAATCATTTCAGTCGTTAAGTCAGTAACAGGGTTGTTAAGTGAATCTGGGCTCCCCCCCCCCCGTTGACTTGTTAGAAGGTCGCAAAAGGGGATCACGTGACGCTACGACCGTCGTAACTATGAACCAGTTGCCAAGGGCCTGAATTGTGACCGTGGGGATGCTGCAACGGTCATAAGTATGAAAACTGGTCATAAGTCGGTCACTAAATGAAATGTTGTAAATCGGGGACGATTTCTACAATAGGAATTTCTTATTTGAGAAAGCCCACAGTTGCTAGAGTGAATCAGGCAGGATCTAATCTTTCAAAAGCCTTCCATTATTACGTGAAACTTTGGATCCCGTACAAGTCCGAGTGCATAATTACAATCCATTAAAGTCTCCCAGATTAAATTAAAGTTATTTATTCATTTAAACCATTTATGCGGCTGCCCATCTCAGCAGCAACTCCGGATACCCTATGGCTTAAAAATCAACAATTAAAGTAACAATGCAATTAATGGATATCCGAGGTCACTAAAACAAAGCCCAACTTGCAACGGAACGATCAGCCAGCAGATTCAAAACGTTGTTTAAATACAAAGCAATTTTTGAGATAGCTTCGTCTGCTCTCCTTCTAAGGCACAAATTGTGTGTCATTTCCAGTAAGAAGTATAAAATATCCTAGCAACTATTACCATATATAGAGCCAACTTCATATACTTTGTGTGAATATAAAGCTTAATAAATGCTTTAACAGAAAAAACAGCTGACGGGGGGGCGGGGGAGAAGCTGATTTTCAGACATTCGTTTCACTCTGTAAGGAATCATCTTCCAGAGTTGTTGAGTTTTAATGGGTTAAATCAAAACTAATTAATTAATTAATGCATTAAAGCTCCACGACTCTTGACATTCAACTGCGATAAAAATAAAAGCGAGCCTGTAAAATTGTCCTGGACTTGATGGAGAGAGATTTGATAAGGATTTAAGGGAATACGGGAAATGCAGAATAATATTTTACCCGTGGGGTCCTTTTAATCGTTTTAACTATTTTCTTTTACTTGTTTTATGATCTGTAAACCTCCCAGAGTCATGTAGGGGAAATAGGCAGCACAAATATAGAAAGAGAGAGGGTGGGGGAGGGGGTGAGAAAGGGGGCGGGAGGGAGAAAAGAGGGGAAGGAAACGGAGGAAGGAAGGAAAGAAGTTAGAAAGAAATGAAGGAAAGAGGGAGGAAGGAAAGAAGAGAAAGAAAGGGAAGGAAGAAAAGAGGTTAGAAAGAAAGGAAGGAAAGGAAGGAAGGAAAGAGGTAGGAAGGAAGAAAACGGAGGAAGCAAGGAAAGAAAGAAAGAAGGAAGGAAGGAAAGAGGTTAGAAAGGAAGGAAGGAAGGAAACAGGAAGGAAGGAAAAAGGTTAGAAAGGTAGGAAAGAAGAAAGAAGGAAATGGAGGGAGGGAGGGAAGGAAAGGGGGAGGAAGCAAGAAAATAGAGGGAGGAAGCAAGGAAAGGAAGGAAGGAAAGAAGTTAGAAAGAGAAAGGAAGGAAGGAAGGAAACAGGAAGGAAGGAAGGAAGGAAAAAAGTTAGAAAGGTAGGAATGAGGAAGGAAGGAAATGAAGGAAAGAGAGGTTAGAAAGAGAAAGGAAAGAAGGACAATAAGGGAAGATAGGATCTTAAGACAAATCCTTAACTTGTCTTGAATTGTCTAAAAAGCTTTCCTTTCCTTTCCTTCCGCTCACCTCACTCTCTTGAACCCTCATGCATTTTCTAAATTTTACTTCTCCAACAGGCCGGAATTAGCCACCTCAGCAGCGAGAAAGGCCCGTGAAAGCTGCACCTATCCCATTTCAGAAAATAGACAACTGATTGATAGAGCATTATGAGATAGAGGTGTCCTGGCGGGGCATTGATTGTCACAAGTCGCTGCACTTTTCTAAGAGGGAGGGGTGTCATTCCTAAGAAGCTGTCCGATATTTCTTGGCTTAAAATAGACTTAATCTATTGCCTCTCGCCGCTGAAAATGACTGAGCTGACCTGGGAAATGGGCATGAAATGGAGCTTGAAATGCAGAATTCATTCTCGTTTTCTCCATGCTCCCTTTTAAATTATTTCCTGCAAAGGGTGCTCTACTTTCTTAAAACAAGCAGTTGAAAACCCGGAGTAATTGGGTTGCTTGGTGCAAAGAAGGGGGAGGGAAAATTCTTTTTTTTCCCCCTGGCTGTGATTTCCTTAAGCGCCTTCCGTCTACCAAGCTGCCTCCTAGCAAATTCCCTTCGAGCTCAGCTTTTAAGTCACTTTTTAGAAGAATTCATTAAACACCCGCTCCGTCCCTTCGTTCCAACAAAATAAAACAGAGGATAATTCCCAACAAAAATCTTTCAGATTGACCCATTTAGCTGAAAAAGGAAGCTTTTGAAAGCAGCTAGGTTTCTTCCTTGTAGATTTCCCCTTGTAAATATAAGGCTGGTTATGATTTGTTTAAAAGGGACGCGGTGGCTCAGTGGCTAAGATGCTGAGCTTGTCGATCGAAAGGTGGCAGTTCAGCGGTTCGAATCCCTAGTGCCGTGTAAGGGGGTGAGCTCCCATGACTTGTCTCAGCTTCTGCCAACCTAGCAGTTCGAAAGCACGTAAAAGATGCAAGTAGAAAAAATAGGGACCACCTTCGGTGGGAAGGGAACAGCATTCCGTGCACCTTTGGCGTTGAGTCATGCCGGCCAAATGACCACGGAGACGTCTTCGGACAGCGCTGGCTCTTCGGCTTTGAAACGGAGATGAGCACTGCCCCCTAGAGTCAGGAACGACTAGCACAGGGGTCGACAACCTTAAACACTCAAAGAGCCACAGTTTAATGACACAGTTTGTCACTAAACAAATTGTTGTAAGAGGAGGAGTACCTGTAGAAGCTTCCAGATAAGCTGATGATGGACTACCTTGAGTAGAAACCTGACCATAAATTCCAACGTGATGACAGAAAGGTCTTTGACCACAAGTTTCAGTAGAAGCTTCTAGGACATCTTAGGTGGATGTCTTGAGTTGAAATTTGACCATAATTTCAACGTGATAATGTCTTCTGAGCTAGGCTTCCTTAGAAAGCATGAAGCAAAAGACTTAATCCCAGTAAAACCTCTTATTAACACGACCGTGAATTCTGTTCATTCACAGTCAACAAGGCTTTGGCAAACAGTCTTTCAGAGGCATGTTTATCGACACAAACCTTATCTCCCTTGGAACGCTGCCCGAGAACCAATTTCCAAAGGCAGGGCAAAGCCAGACTTGGCACAGAGTCTATTAAGAGTCACAAACAGAACTTTCCAATCTTGAAACGAGATGAACTAATTGCTTCCTGCAAAAGCCCACATCCCATTCGCTCCTCTTTTATGTCCTCTGGGAGGGGCCAATCATCTCCAAGGTGTGTGGCCTTACTCCCGAGTCGACCCTGCTTTCTTAATTGTTCTTGTCTTCTGGCAGCTCTGCGCATGGGCACACTGGGAACGGGCTCCAGCTGTTCCTCTGCCTCGCTGCTGTCTTAACTCCCTCTCTGCCTCCGACACAGAGCCCTCGTCCGAGCTTTCCCCAGCCCCCAGGACTGGCCCAAGATCCTCCCCAACCTCCTCACTGTCCGACGGCGGGTCACAACATAATGGAAAGTTCTTTAACCACAAGCTTCAGGAGGTCATTTTAGGGTGGACGTCTTTGAGTAGAAACCTGACCATATCTTCAACTTGACGACGGAATGTCCTTTGACTGCCCTCTCTCTCTTTCACAGGTCTCCGTGTAAACTGGCTTCATGGATCACAGATAAGAGACAACCCCAGAAGTATGTTTGTATGTCTCTCTCTCTTTCTCTCCAAATACTTATTTATTTTTTTTCTTTAAAACTTCTCCGAATCTCTTTTCGCGGTGGTTGTTTTTTAACGCCTGCCCGTCCTCTTGATCCTTTTAATATCGGCTTTCCTTTTATTTTGGTGGTGGTGGGGAAATCCCAATGGCCCAGGGAAGAACGCTTCTAGGGATTTGTGGGGCGGGGTAGAGGGGGTGGTGGTCTGGGGTCTTTCTCCCATGCTTCACAGCATGGAAGGGAGGTAGATCAATTTCCCATCCCGCGTTCAGCTGGACGCTTTCCTGCACGGCTGGGTTGGATCAAAACATCTCCTCTTGTTTTTCCGTCCCGCAACAGGCATTCATTTCAGTCACTGAACCCAAATTGCTGCGGTTTTGGGTTGTTGTTGTTTTTTTTTTCTTTTCCCCGCTCTGCTTTTCTCTTCTCCCCGATAAAAATGGGGCCAGATGAAGTTAGTTTATCCATGCTAATGCTTTGATTTTTTTTCTCTCCCCCCCCCCACCTTTTCTTTCTTTCTCTCTTTCTCTCGCTCTCTCTCTCTTCTCTGCCACAGTAGGTAACCAGTTAGGAGCCCTAGTACATCAAAGGTAAGCCGTGGGTTATGTTTTATTATTTATCGATCGCGCGTAATTGTTTATTGATCTGCCATCTGTACCAGAGCCTTTACAGAGTCAGAGGTTGGGAACGCCGCGGAACGGCGGGGCGGTTTCCATCTCCTTTTTCTAAGCCTTGTGCTTCAGAATATTGTATTTTATATTTTTTGGGGGAGGGGGGAGAGCGAGCTGTAGGAGGTGAAGGGGACATTTGTGGTGTATTCACACAGAAGACGCCGGCGGTTAATAAATGTTTACGTGATGCCCGCGAGTGATGAAGTGGAAAACAGAAAGAGGCTTGGGTGAGATTTGAGGAAGGGTAAGGCAATATTCGACAGATAGATGGGATCAGGACGAAGATTAAAAGGATACAGACAGCCCTCGTTTAGTGACCATTCAGCGTTATGATGGACATCCCTCCAAAGGGTATTTATTCTGGAGTTCTGATAGTTTTTTGTTTTTTTTTTTTAAATTTGATTTCTATGCCGCCCTTCTCCGGAGACTCAGGGCGGCTTACAATGCGCTAAGCAATAGCCTTCATACTTTTGTATATTTATACAAAGTCAGCTTATTGCCCCCACAAACTGGGTCCTCAATTTACCTACCTTAGAAAGGATGGAAGGCTGAGTCAACCTTGAGCCTGGTGAGATTCGAACCTGCAATAAGTGCAAGCAGCTGGTATTAATAACAGGGTGCTTTAAACCACTGTACTACCAAGGCCCTCTTTTCAAGAAGAGATTAGACAACCATTGGACTGGGATGGTATCAGATCTCCTGTCTTGGGCAGGGGGTTGGACTAGAAGACCTCTAAGGCCCCTTCCAGCCCTTTGATTCTATGATACTAAGGGTATTTATAACCCGGTTCTGTAGTTCTGACAACAATACACATTGAAACCGTTTAGGACGCTTGGCAATTGGCTGGTTTTTATGTGATTTATGGCATTTTTTGTCAGTTTCCAATAACAACAACAAAAAAAAAACATTTATAGGAATGAATGGAGCCTGTCTGGTCTATCGATTAAGGCACCATGCCTAAAATCACAGTATCTATTTTTAAATTTTATGTAGTTGGCTAGTCATTTATTTATTTCTGAGCAATGAATTGTGTCACTGGGGAAAAAAAAATGTCCGGGAAAAAGAATGAATTGAAAGACTAAAACGTTACTCGGGTGGTATGTCGCCCACTCTGACCCATGGCCAGGTTTTTAAAGGTTCGTTTAAACAGGAGGTTAGGGTTAGGGAATGGTCTAAAGTCTCCTGCTTGAGCAGGGGGTTGGACTAGAAGACCTCCAAGGCCCCTTCTAACTCTTGTTATTCTTTTAAGAGGAGATGGGCTAGATTAGGTCCAGCTAGGTCCATTAGTGGGTGCTAAAAATTGGCGCTAGATAACAGTCAACAGAATTCAAGAGGGGCTGAACGTGGACCGTTTGCGGCAACGTAAGGACTCCAGGCTGCTTCCTCTCTTGACTCCACCTTCACTTCTTCTATAATGATATTTAGGTAAAAGTTAACTGGGCCAAATTTTAAACCTGCGTTGGGAATCACGCTGGAAGTTTCAACTGAAAATAGCTTCATGAGCGGGAGTTTTAACTTACCTATTTCCATTACTTCTGCACCATAGCCTGGGCAAGTCCTCTAGTTATGTCGAGGTGTCAGAAACCCTAACCAGCCTGATCCACGGGGGGGGGGGGGGGGGCACACCAGGTCCCATCCCCAAGCCAAGAACGATCGCAATGATCACCAAACCCGTTCCTTCCGTTTGCATCAGGGTGTACTTGCACAGTTTCCCAGATGCTGAGCTGATCCCCATCGTAATTCCTGGCCTCTAAATCTGATTTTTATTTTATTTTTTTTCTAAACGGTGACATTCCAGAGGCAGAAACAATGATGAATTTTCTTTCCTGTTCTCTTCAGGGCAGTAATAACCGAAGATTTCAAAGTGCCTGACAAAATGGTTGGATTCAGTAAGTATTTATGGGGGTGGGGGAGGTGGGGGGGCGGCCTTCAGCACTCCTCCTGCAGACGATCAGTTTGCGTTTCCAGTAGAGACCCGGCTTCCTTCAGTTGGAGCCATTAACACACCGCTGAGGTCGTGGTTGCAATTGTGGGATGAAAACTGTGGGACGAAAAACTTCTCAAATCTCTTTTAAGGATAAGATAGCGACTTCTGCCTGTTGCAGAAATCTGCTACAGCTAGACTTCGACTCACTTAGTGACCGTTCGGAGTTGACAACGGCACTGAAAAAAACTGACTTCTGAGCCTTGCAGCACCCCCATAGTCGCCTGATCAAAATTCAAACTCTCTAGAGACATGTACAATGAACGGTCGGGGGAAACGGTCGAGATTCGGACAGTGAGGAGGTTGGGGAGGAACATGGGCCAGTCCTGGAGTCTGGGGAAGGCTCTGATGAGGGCTCTGCGTCGGAGGCAGAGAGAGGGCCAGGGCCGTCTGACAGTTATCAGCTGCCTTCGGAGTCGGACATCAGTGGGATAGTAAGAACAACTGTTCCCAGTGTGCGAATGCGCAGAGCTGCCAGACGAAGGGAACAGCTAAAGAACAAGGGTCGACTCAGGAGTAAAGCCACAGGTGGACGATGAATGGCCCCTCCCAGAGGGAATAAAAGAGGAGCAAAAGGGGAGTGGAGTTTGCAGGAGACAATTAGTTCACTTAATTGGTTCGTGACTCTCCGAGACTCCTTGCCAAGTTTTGAAGATATCGGCCTGGGCAGCTCCCCAAGCCAGATAAGATCTGTGACTGTAAATTCTCCCTTGAAAGACTTTGCCGGATGTGAATGAGAGGAATTCACAGTAAAAGGGTTTTTTCTTGGGACAAGGAGTCCACTTCATGCTCTTGGGAAGCCTGGGTCAGAACACAGTGTTCCAGTACTGTCACAGGGAGGAAGAGGTCAAGCTATTCTCCGAAACACCTGAAGGCAGGACAGGAAATAATGGGTGGAATCTAATCAAGGAGAGAAGCAACCTAGAACTAAGGAGAAACTTAGAACAATTAATCAGTGGAACAACTGGCCTCCAGAAGTTGTGAATGCTTCAACACTGGAGGCTTTCAAAAATAGACTTTTGACTGGGACGGTATAAGATCTGCTTTGAGCAGGGGGTTGGATAGAAGACCTCTTGAGGCCCCTTCCAGCCCTCCATTCTATGCCTTCTGTTCTAAAAGTAGACACCACCTGATGTTGGTTCTATTTTTTATTTATTTATTTATTTATTGCAGTTATCGGCAGGGGCGGTGAGCAAATCTCCCGGATTCAGGCAGAATCAGGGTGCAAAATTCAGATAGCATCAGGTAAGGAGTTTTGGGGAAGCGGGGTACACCGTAATTTGATTTTTATTTTTTTTTTTGCGCTCCAATCCATTTCCTTATTTAGAGAAAACCATCCGCATGATGGCATGGGTCCTGGTTGAGTTTGTAGCCCGTGGAGCCATGGGTTGGGGTTGATAAACCACGTTCTGTGGCTTAGCGTGGCGTTCTCTCACCTGAGCACCTTCTGGCTAAGAATATCTTTCGGTTCTTTTCGTGAACCTCTCGCTGACCCGTTCACGCAGGTTCTAGCCTCTCAGGTGTGTTGACAAGCAGTGGGTATTAATCAGGGAGGCCCTGAACATTGAATTTGGCCACATCATTTGAATCTGCAGTTACAAAAGAGGGGGTCCTTTAGCTTGAAAGCTCGTTAAAGAGAAATCAAGCCTAGAACTAAGGAGAAATGTCCTGACAGTGAGAACAATTTAATCAGTGGAACGACTTGCCACCAGAAGTTGTGGGTGCTCCATCCCTGGAGGTTTTTAAGAAGACCTTGGACAGCCGTTTGTCTGACATGGTTATAGAGCCGTGATGGTGAATCTATGGCATGCGTGCCACAGGTGGCACGCGGAGCCTGGGGAGGGCGAAAAACCGGCCTACCGTGCCATCATGTGCCAAAAGCAGGGGGAGCGCCGGGGTGGTGGTGGTGTTTCGCGCATGCATGCGTGTGGGGAGGGCGCATTGAATTATGGGTGTGGGCAAGGTTAGCCATCACTGTTCTAGAGTCTTCTGCTTGAGGAGGGGGTTGGACTAGGGAGCCCTCCCAAGTCCCTTTCCAACTCTGCTGTTCTGTTCTACGCAGGAGGTTGGACTAGAAGACCTCCGAGGTCCCTTCCAGCCCTATGACTCTACGGATTACCATCAGCCGTGTCTAGAGGCCACAGAAAGCTGGCAGCAGGATGGACAGGATCTGTTGATGTATTTTTTTCCCCTTTATTGTCTTGGCAGACAGCGGTGGGATGGCAGAACGGCCGTGCATGCTGACCGGATCCCCAGAGAGCATCGAGTAAGCGTTTAAAGCCAGTACCTGTGTTCTTTTCACTCCCCCCTACCACCACCTCCTCACCTCTCTCCTCTCTCCTTTCTTCTTTTTTTGGGTTCTCCCCTGAATCTGTTTTTACTTTTCTCCGCGCCGCCTTGAAACAAGCCACGGCCTGTTTGACGGCCTTCCAGACTCGTTCTTAACAGCCAGAGCGGTTTTGCCCGTCAAGAATGTTCTCTTAGTCCGGTTCCCTTTTCCGTCACGCAATGTAGACGCTCCTTTGAGTCCTGTATATAAATAAAATATTGTATCCCTGAGCTCGCTTTGTGCCGAGGGTGGTTTGATGCTAAGAACTGAAAAAAGGTTTAATCCCCTCCAAGCCATCAGATTTGCAAAAGTAGGCCACAAGGATAATCAACCGGTTTTTTTTTTTATCGCAGGGAATATTTGCGCCATGTAGAACGCCTGGAGAATAAATTCCCCCCTTCTTCTAAAAAAATCAAATTTTACCAGCCCTGGTTTAGCTGTTTGAAGAAGCTCTCCAGGGGTGGGAAGGGTGGCTTTTGAGAGAAAGTCCCCTTCTAACTCCCACCCACCCCCTTTTTTTAAAAATCGCTCAAAATCTCTTCCTTCCATCTCTTCCATTTGCACTCTATCCGTGATGGCGTACCTGTGGCACGCATGCCAGCAGAGCCATATCTGTGGGCACGCAAACGTTGCCTTAGCTCAGCTCCAGTGGGCATGCGTGCGCCCGCTAGCTAATTTTCGGGCCTTCTGGGTCCACCAGAAGTTGGGAAATGGGCCAGCCATTTTTGCCCTCCTCAGGCTCCAAGAAAGGTTCTGGCGCCTGGGGAGGGCAAAAAAACAGGCCTACCGGTAACCTTTTTGTTGCTGCGTGCCAAAAACGGGGGGAGCTGGGGGGGTCGCATGCACACGCATGGGGGGGGGACATTGAATTATCGGTGTGGGCACGCACACAAGCGACACCGCCCCTCGGCGCGCCCCCCGCTTTTGGCACATGACGGCAAAAAGGTTAGCCATCCCTGCACTAGGTCTTGGTAGGATAAGGGTCAGGGAGAACGTCACGGTTTTGAAGGACTTCGTTCTCACGAGGATAGAGGCTGGTTTCAAGCTCACCACGATCGAGGCGATCTTCCAATGGTGCCTAGAAGGAATAAGGACTCCGAAGGGAGCATTTAAGTCCTTCCTCTCCCAATCGTTTCATGATTTCTCCATCCCTTTTGTGAGGAAAAAAAAAATCACCACGCCCCAAGCCCTGTTGGAGACACAATGATAAAAGAGGGCCTCGTAGGAAGCCCCAAAAGCCACCGGAGACGATGGTGGGCAAGGAACCCTTCCCAATCTGATCGCCCACCGGAGATTAAAATGGGGTGGGCTTCAATTCTTGAGGGCCCTCAACTCCTTCCTTCCTTCCTTGAAAGGGAGTCTGGAGAAAGCCAGCAGCAGCAGAAGCAGCAATCCGTCCATTTCTCCTTCATCCCAACCTTCTTTTTTTTTTTGGCGTTTGACCGATGCATGCCAATCAATTTCCCCCCTGCCCCCGGACCATTAGTTTGGGGAGGGGTCACGAACCATGACCGATTGCAAGAGTTACGGCTGCCCATCCTCCTGTCCTTCCCTACACCCTTCCACTTGGCAGTCCAGCAAGGGAGGGGCGGGTTGGGGGATTTCTGCTCTCTCTCTCTCTCTCTCTCACGCCCTATAGAAACTTTAGGGACAGCATTTCCTCCCTCCCACTTCTCAGGAGCTGAGTTTACCTTCTCCCAAGGAGCTCTTCCCACTGGAACCACCACGGGCCTCAGGCTTACAGGAGCCCACTTAACAATATGGACCTGCTCTGTCACTCCCCCGGCCTTTGGGTAGGTGGGTTTTTTCCAAATCCATCTGTGGGAATTTTTTATTTTTAAATTTCAAAGAATTACATTGGGCTGATTGACAAATGTTAAAGGAAATAAACCCTGGACATTTTGAAAAGTAGGGTCATTTCTTTTCTTTTCCTTTCTTCCTTCCTTCCTTCCTTCCTTTCTTTCTTTTCTTTCTTTCTTTCTTTCTTTCTTTCCTTCTTTCTTTCTTTCTTTTAATTGACATTGCTCTGGTTCCATTTTTTTTTCCTTTTGAAGTTCGCCACCTTAAGAGTGGGGAAATCCGTACACACCAAGGCACACCATAAATAAAATAGCTTGGTGCCATCTTAAAGGGCCCTGAACTTTTGAAGGGTGGGCTTCAAAAATTTTAGCAAGGGGTTCTCTGCCCCGGTTGCTAGGTGGGCCTGGCCTAGTTGGGCTCCTGCACCACGGTGGGAGGTTGGGTGTTTTTGTCCTCCCCGGGCTCCAGAGGTTTTACTCGAGCCTCCGGGAGGACGAAAATGGCCTCCCCAGGCTCTGGAGGCCTATTTTTTGCCCTCCCAGAGCCTCCGCGCTCGCCTGCCCTTCCCTGCATCCAAAACGGGCCGCGTGGAGATTCCTGGGAGGGGAGAGGCAGGGTGGGCGGGGCCAGCCACGAGTGGGATTTAGGGATTCTCCGAACTGCACAGAATCTTAGCTAGAGGTTCTCCCGAACCCTCTCGATCCCCCAGCAGCCCCAACCCTGGTTCTCCTCAACTCTGGAGTTCATCTTCTGATAAATGGATTGTTGTTGTTTTTTCCCCCCCAAAGCTGCATGATCTGAAGACTGGGGCGGGTGCGTGCATGCATTTGAATTGGGGCCTGTCTCTTACCGTGTTTCCCCGAAAATAAGACCCTGTCTTATATATATATATATATTTTTGAACCCCAAAATAAGCGCTTGGTCTTATTTTCGGGGAGGTCTTATTATTTTGGGGCGCGTGGCTCCTCCTGCTGTCTTACCTGATTTCCAGCTCTGTGTTTAAATATTTGAGCGCATGTGTTCAAAAGCCCGATTGGGCTTATTATCAGGGGATGTCGTATTTTCGGGAAAACAGGGTATCTGTTTAAAACTTTCTTCGCATCTAAGTGAGTGGGTTTTATTTGCTTTGGCCATTGTTCACCCAAATCAGCAGGAAAAAGATGACTCCGATAGAAGAGAATATTTGTAGCTCAGGGTTGAATTGTGGTTCTTTGGTGTTCTCTGAGCTTGGTGGCTTTCTGGCAGATGTTTTGTAATCCAACTGGGTAACATTGTCAGTGCTAAAAGGTAGCACTAAGTAGAAGAGAGCTCTTGTGACCTAGGCTTCCTGAGTCATTAAACCACACGAGTAGTCCCAAAAACCTCTTTTATTGCAACAGCTGTGAATTATGTTCATTCACAGCTGAGTCCCAATTAGTTGCAAAAAGTCCTTCGGGAGAGGTCCTTCGGGATAATCACCCACCTTTATCTCCCTTGACCTACTTGGCAAAGCCATACGGAGTCCAGAATCAAACAGAGATGCCGACTGGAAACAGAATTAACAACGTTGCTTTCCTGCAAAGGGCCCACGTGCCTTTGCTCCTCTTTTAAGCCTTATGGGAGGGGCCAATCATCTCCAGGCCTTACTCCCGAGTCGTCCCTTTTGTTTTAACTGTTCTTGCCTTCTGGCAGCTTTGCGCATGCGCGCCCTGGGAACAAGCTCCCCCTGTTCCTCTGCCTCTCTGCTGTCTGACTCTGGGGGCTCCAGTGTCCGTGCATCACTCCTAGATGGCCCTGGCCCCATCTCTGCCTCCGATGCAGAGCCCGGGCCTTCCCCAGACTCCAGGACTGGCCCATGTTCCTCCCCAGCCTCCTTACTGTCCGACTCCGCTGCCAGCTCCACAGGCTGCTGGCAGACCACAACAAGAGCTCCCTTCTAGCACTGATGATGTTACGTAGTTGGGTTCATGAAACGTCTTCAAGAAAGCAACCAAGCTCTAACAGCCAAGCTCAGAGAGCACCGAGGACCCTACAGAAGTTGCCTTGTTGAGGTGCTTGTATCATCAGTAGCTTGCCAGTTGGACAACTGTGATGTCGCCAGGACTTCCAGCTAATCACAACGGTTGCGACACTGTAGAAC
Source organism: Ptyas mucosa (assembly GCA_012654045.1). Classification (NCBI taxonomy): domain Eukaryota; kingdom Metazoa; phylum Chordata; class Lepidosauria; order Squamata; family Colubridae; genus Ptyas; species Ptyas mucosa. Next base: position 2,260,192 of record WNWU01000070.1, read on the forward strand.
TGGAGGGTGTGAAGATTGTGGTGAAGACACTTAGAATCAGTGGCGTCTTCTATCCTGAGCCCCCACGGACTAACCGAGTGTCTGAATTTTGATCACTTGACCACTAGGACGCTGAAACGGTCATAAGTGTGAAAAAAACTGTCACTTTTTTCAGTGCTGTTGCAACTGAACGGTCGCTAAACGAACTTATAAGTCGAGGACTCCCCGAACTTCCATTTCTCTTTTCTTTTCTTTTTTCTCCCCACCAAAAGAAACATCCCTTTTAAACCCAGAGAAGATGGGAAATGGGTGACATTTGCCAGCCGGTTTCCTTGACATTGTTTTTCCTTTCTATCTCTTTTTTTTCCCCCTTCCTTCCTTCCCTTCGTCTCTCTGTGTCCGTCGTTCCCCGTTCTTCCCCCCTCATCCCCGACTCCCGAAGACAAGCGAAACGACTCCTGGGCCACATCGTAGATCGTTGTAGGAACGGACCCGGCTTTCACAACGACGTGGACGGCAACAACACAGTGCAAGAAATCCTCATTCCAGCCTCCAAAGTGGGTCTGGTGATCGGGAAAGGCGGTGAAACGATAAAACAATTGCAGGTGCGTACGGCGTCGCCTCCCGCCTCCTGTTCTCTCTCTCCATCCACCTGCGGTGTGAAGGGTTACAGGGGACAGGGAGTCCTCGAGTTACGGCCTCAGCGGAGCCCAAAAGACCGTCGTTAAGTGAATGTTGGCCCCCATTTTACAACTTTTCTCGCCATGCTTGTTTTAAGTAAATCACAGCAACCGTCATAAATAGGAGCCAGTTGCCAAATGTCTGAATTTTGACCACGGGATTGCTACGGCGGTCATAAGTGTGAAAAACGGTCATCGGTCACTTTTTTCAGTGCCGTGGTAATCATTAAACGAATGCTGTATATAATACATAGCAGCACACATTTTATTTTATTTTTTTAAAAAATAAATGAATATATAAAGAATAGTTTCTTTTTTGCTTGGGCAGATTGGTCATTTTCTTGACATTTTTGAGAAGGTTTGCCCTGGCTGATCTAGCCCCATCTGCCTCCTTTCCACTACAGTTAGTTCTCGACTCACGACCGCAATGGAGCCCATAATTTATGTTTGCCGAGTGAAAAATTATATTAAGGGAGTTCTGCCCCATTTTGCAACTGTTCTTGTCACATTTCTTAAGCGAATCACCGCAGTCGTTAAATTAGTCACCAGTGGTTAAGTGGTTATCCGGCTGCCCCATGGACTTGGCTCGTCAGAAGGTCGCAAAAGGGGATCACAACCGTCATAAATGTGAGTCGGTTGTCTCAGGGTCCGAATATAAATCACTCAACCCTTGGGGATGCTGCAGTGGTCGTAAGTGTGAAAAAAATGCTTCATATTTCCCTTTTTCAGTGACCGTCGTAACTTCGAACAGTCACTAAATGGACTGACGTGTAAGTCGAGGACTAACCTGTTTGTTAAAATATACCAAATCCCTGGCACTCTTCTCACTTTCTTACCTTGCAGTCCTCTCTTCCTTTGTCTTATTTTCACAGCTTTCAAACAGGATTTGCAGATGGGGTTTGGGTTTTTTTTGGCATTTCATTTATTTTTGTAGTTTCTCTCTCTCTCTCTCGCCCCTCCCCCCATCTGTGCGACACATATATAGGAACGAACTGGCGTGAAAATGATCATGATCCAAGATGGCCCTTTACCGACCGGAGCTGATAAACCTCTTCGGATTACGGGAGATGCTTTTAAAGTACAGGTGTGTATCGTCGAGGATTCAGCAGTCGTGCCGATTAAAAAAAAAAAAAACAAATTGGTTGGGGGAGGATCTGGAATAACAGCCCAGAGAAAGAGAGGGTATGTGTCAGTGGTGGGATTCAAATTTTTTTTTTACTACCGGTTCTGTGGGTGTGGCTTGGTGGGCGTGGCAGGGGAAGCATACTGCAAAATCTCCATTCCCTCCCCACTCCTGGGAGAAGGATACTGCAAAATCTCCATTCCCTGACCCACAAACCAGTGGTGAAATGTAAAATTCGTTACTACCAGTTCTGTGGGTGTGGCTTGGTGGGGGGGGGGTATGTGACTGGGTGGGCGTGGCCAACCTTTTTTTTTTTTACTTTTAAAAGGATTTTTTTCTACAACCTCTTCCGCCCAAGAGATTGTAGAAAAAAAAATGCTTTTAAAAGCCTCTGACGATCAGGCAACTCAGCTGGAATCGTCAGAGGCTTTTAAAAGCGGGATCATCAGAGGCTTTCTTTTTTTTTTAACTTTTAAAAGGATTTTTTCAGCCAAAGAGGTTGTAGAAAAAATGCTTTTAAAAGTTAAAAAAAACAGCCTCTGATGATCCCGTGGCTCAGCTGGGGGGGGGGGGGGGCCAGCGGAGTTTTGCTACCGGTTCTCCAAACCACCCGCCGCCATCGCTACCAGATCGAGCAATCCGGTCCAAACCAGGATCATTTCACCCCGCCACAAACTCCATATTTTTGCAAGGTTTTATTCAAATCCTAGCCATTCAGGAGCCAGTTTGGTTAAGGTGCCGGGCTAGAAAGTAGGAGGCCGTGAGTTGTAGCGCTGAAGAGCCTTATCTTGGTTTCCAGGCCCTCGTCCTGAGAAACCCAAATACAGGTTCTCCTCACTCACCCCTTTCCATTCGTTAACATGGATCTCTTTTCTCCCTTCGGAATCCTCTTAGCAAGCCCGAGAGATGGTATTGGAGATTATCCGAGAAAAAGACCAAGCCGACTTCCGGGGTGTACGCAACGATTTTACATCCAGAATGGGAGGAAGCATAGAGGTATGCCGTTGTGTGAACTTCCTGCGTCTTCCTCGCTCGGCAGAACATAATGCCAGGAAAACGAGAACGTTGTTTTTGTTCCTTTCCTTTCGGCTATATTAAACGCGTTTGAGAACACAGAATAACATGGCCTGAAGGGACCTTGGAGGTCTTCTAGTCCAACCCCCTGTTCAAGCGGGAGACCCTAGGCCAGTGATGGCTAACCTTTCTGCCATCACGTGCCGGGGCGGGGCGGGGAAGGTTCGTGCACATGCGTGCTCACCCCCATAATTCTATACGCCCCGCTCTACACATGGCGTGCACAACCCCCCCTCCCTCCCTCTCCTGACACCTGATGGCCCGGTATGCCCGTTTTTCTTTCTCACCTGGCTCCAGATCCTCTCTGTGCATCTGGGGAGGGCGAAAACAGCCTTCCCCACCCACTCGGAGGCCCTCCGGAGGCCTGAAACGGCCCATTTCCCAACTCCTGGGGGGACAGGAAGTGACTTTTTTGCTGTCCCCAGCCTCCAGAGCCTCTCTAGGAGTCTCAGAAGGCTCGAAAATCAGCTGGCCGGCGCGCACATGCCATTGGTTCGCCATCACGGCTCTAGGCCATTATGGACGAATGGCTGGCCGGTTCTCTTCTTAGAAACCTCTTCTTAGAAGTCCATTCCAGACAAGCGGCCGTTCCTAAACCCAGTTCTAAAATCTTCACCTCTCTGGCCGTAAACCCGTGTTTAGCTCCCTTTCCCCGGTCTCTGTGCAAACTGCAGCAAGGGATGAAAACGTGACATTCATCCAGCATTGAATGCATGAGACGAAACTCCCACCTTGATACTCGGTTCAGTTTGAGTCATGGTTCGTGTCCAGAGGGCCCCCCCCTCACTCGAATACCCTTCCTTTCCGCAGGTGTCTGTGCCCAGATTCGCTGTGGGGATCGTAATAGGAAGAAACGGCGAAATGATCAAGAAGATTCAGAACGACGCCGGGGTTAGGATTCAGTTTAAACCAGGTTTGTTTCTTTCGGTGGTCTGACCCAGGTTTCCGGTGAGGCGCTCTAGACCAGGGGGGGTCCCCAAGCTGTGCCCCCC